>VDFB02257064.1:0-50423 GCA_007258455.2 Sequoia sempervirens | reverse complement strand
CATAGTTAAACTCTGACCTGAGAAACAATTGCTATTGAAGAACATGGTCAAAGAACAGTGAAACAATGCTGTGCATTACAGCTTTGGGATATACTTACCGCCCCAATTATATATTTGCTTGGCCCATGTCTCTCTAGGCATTTAGCTCATGATCCACTGGTGAGATCAGCTATCGGAAGTCACCTTGCATGTCCAACAAGTGGATATACTGAATGACACTTTGAATTGAAACACAATCATTGATTCATTTATATAGGAGATGGTTCCAAGCCATTTAAAACATCTTATATAAACCTACATATATTTATCTAAAACAATCATTACTTCTTGTAATAATAAGTATTTTCCAATATTGTTTCTTATATAAAATGATGAACATAAAATAAGTCATCAGCTAGCCGATTTAGGAAAAAAGCCATCAGTTTTATGTCCAATATGACCATCTGATATTCAAACTGCTTATGTTTTCTGGAGATTATAATATGAGGTGTAGTATAATGTTTCCCAATTCTCATCGAGTCTGACAAATTTCACTATTTTGAATTTGCAAAAGACCTTTGTATAAGTTCTACAACAAAAACTTGAAAAGCAATTCCAATTCCAACTGCATTGAGCTTTTTTAACCTTCCATTTGTATACCAAAAGATTTTTGTCAAAAAGCATGACAAATGACAGGGTTCAACCATCCAATCTCAGATCATCACAGAAAGAAAAACAAATTCAATCCTATAACACACCGCCCAAACATAGCTTATTCTTTCACCTGCTACAGATACATCTTTAAGACAAAAGAATACTAGGTACTGCGAGTCGGTGAAAATGATGGAAAACAAGCAAATGTTTGTCTGGAAAGACCTGCAAATATTTGAATTTTATTTTAACCTCCTCAAGATTTAGTGGTGCAGATAACCCAATTCCTAGAATACTTTTGGCATGGGAAGAGCATGCAAAATTAGGATTAGTGTCCTGAATAAGCAGCAAGAAATTATCTGCAAGAGAAATAGCAGTTTCCTAACCGATTTAAATTTTTGTATATTCAAATAATTTTTCACTTCTTGATTCAGGAAACTTTCCCTTTCCAATAAACTAGGGAATTCCTGGAAGAAAGAAAATGTAAATAATAAGTCAAAGGCCTTTCCTATTTATGGCTGAACAATGAACACCAAATTTTCGGCACAAGTAATAATCTAAAAAATATGTTCAATGATTATATTTGAATGGTGACAAACATAGCTGAAAACTTCAAAATCATTAGTTTCATATGTCATAGGGCAATCAATCTTACTTTGATTGTGTTGAAATCACCTCTTTTAAAGAAACCTCAGTATCTGAGGATTGCAACTCTAGCAGCTGTTTTTCTTCTTCATTTGTAATAGAGTCAGAAGCATTAGGACGAGGCTTAGTAGTTGACTGTTGATAAAGAACTCCTCCAACCATGCATATTAACAGCCCAATTGTTCCTACAAATGTTGCATGGTTGTCCCATATGACAAGATTTATTACAACAGTAAGAAGCTTATTCACAATGCCTAAAACTGTAAAACCTGTGGCAGATATGCTCTTGCGACAGGAAAATCCGAAAAATGAAATTGACAATCCAAATAAACAGGAAAGCCCAACTGGTAACAAAACTTCCAAAGAATACCAATCAGATTCTTCTGTACTGTCATGCTTCAACTTCTTCAACTCACCCATGATAAGTAGCTCCAATGGGAAGAGAAGAAAAGCTTCCAGGTTATTATATAGCACCAAACCCCAAGTATTAAGCCCAATTGTCATGACAACATGCTTTATATAAACAAAATCTATTGACATACTTACCAAGTATGCCAAGGCCCAACTATATGCCATGACAGTGAAATGATAATCTGTTATAACATATAGCACACCGCCTCCAAAAATAATAGCTAATGAGCTCCATGTTTTGACAGTTGGCCAGGGCTGCTTCAAGTACAAAGTTTCACCAATAGCAACAAAGATAGGGACAGCAGAACGAAATACAATGAATGTGTCAACATTTGCATGAAGCAGCAACTCACTATTTGTAAATAGAGACAGATAGAATATTAAGGCGGCAGGTAGAAATCTCCACATTGTATTTAGGTCAAGTTTATCATGTTGCAAATATTTTAGCTGACCAAGGATAAGGACTGCCATAAAACTTGTCAAGTATTGCAAAGCTGTCAAAGCTCCTGGGTATGGAAATTTCATAATTGCCCATTTGTTGATAATGGATAACAAAGAAGCAGAAATGCAATACCCAGCTGCAATTCCATAAACAGAAGCTTCTTGCCACATAGTTTGAATTTTTGCATGCCATGGATTCTCAAGTTCTTTACAGGGTTCCGTATCCTTTTCTCCTCTTTCATCTACCTTGCCCTCAGGCAATGGTGAAGACATCTGCAAAACAAGCTTTCAACTGTTCAACAATATCCCATCAATCAAAAGATCCACTGTTAGTAAGAAGCTAAGAAGTTTCCAGTGAACTGGCTAATATAAGCATTCCAGTAGATATGGGAACCAATGAAACCTCCACAATAAGCACAAGTTGACAATATTATGGGCATAGTTTTCCTGTCTTACAAAAACAGTCACATGGCATCTTAAACCCGCAAAATATCCTTACTATTGATTGACGTTAGTTTATCAATGATCATAGTGAATGAAGGAATGAAAGCCTATTAATGCATGGAATCCAAATGTAACAAACATTCACTGCCGCAAAGCCTAATACATATTTATAACATCACAAATACTTTGCCAACCTGTAACAAGATTTACAACTAGCATCATGATTGATACAATCCAGAGATGGAGTCTGGCAAGAAATTCAAAAACAGAACTTTAAGATTACAAAGATAGATGCAAGCCTTGCTCAGAATATAAGGATGAAATAAAAATATGGAATATGTGTACATGAGAAAGAATGAAATCCTTGTACCTCATATTGTTGAACTAGACCTTGTAACAATGCATGGGAACGAAATGTAAGAAATAATTATGAGCAATGACCTCTAGTACTGCTATGGTAAGATTTACACTAGCCTCACCACTGAGAGAATCTCGAGGTAAAGCAAAGCAACAAATTAAAAAACAGAATTTTCGAGGTACAAACAGACACGCAAGACTTGTTCAGTATACAAGGTTGTATTCAAAACCTACAGTATGTGTACATGAGAAAGAACGAGGTCCTATAAGTATAGAATATGTGTAGTTGAGAAAGAATCAAGTCCCTGGATTCCTTATTGTTGAACCACACTTGGTAGCTTGAAGGAATTTGGTACAAAGGAATCATAAAATTTGAATGCCAACCACCAAGTATTGTACTTAACATTATATTATTTTAACATGTAATCTTATAAAACATAATATAAATTTATAAAATGATAAAATTGAAAATAACTAACTCTTAACAGAAAATTAGCCATCAATTTGCACCCTGCTTAGAAGCAAATTGTTCTCAATTTGTACTATAGATAGAGTCTGGAGATATTACTGCTCAATAATAATTGAGAGATCCACTATACTTGCAAAGGAAAGCTTCCTCTTCTGCTTACAAAGTGTGTTGTAGCATGCTTGCATGCAGTAGTCCTGTCCTAGTACCCAATACCATACCCTCTAGAAATAGAGGCAAGAAATCTAGAATAATGTCCTTGGGACGCATAACACATATATTATCTCCTCTGTATGTGACAGCTTTCTAAGTGAATGTCTTGATTAGCCAAAAGGTCAAAGCTAAGAGGCATTTAGTCCAATTTCCTACAGAATGATATGCAGACTGTATCTAATAGGTTAACATCTAGTCATGCTGTTGTTTCTTGAATCTTTGTCTCTCATCTAAAATGATGGCATGCTGTAGTGTCCTATTCTAAAATTCCTTATTTTTTCCTTAAGTATATATCCCATGCTCACAATAATACTTGCATAATTAATTATAAATAGTAAATACTAATTAGTAATTTATCCTTAAACTTATAATTTTGATTATCATATACTTCGGATTTAAAGCCTATGATATAATTTTGAAAATGTAAAATGTATTCTCTGCTGTAATCTTTCTTCCAATTTGCAGCTATCTCACTTGTATAAATGTCTTAAAATGTTTCTAAATTTCTGTCTAAGTTCGGGGTTTTCGTCCACTAACTTGACAAGAGAAATTAAAGGTTTTTGTCCTTAATTTCTGATCTTTGAGGGGTTTCATCCTTGGGTTGCTGAATAATTCACAAGGAAAAATATATATAATATGTCTTCACAAGTTGATGTCCCCTTCCTCTTGATCTATCTTTCTTATATAGCCTTTTTCTTTAATAGACATAACTCTTCATTTACATGCCTTTTGACTTTTCATTAAAACTAAACTTTATTAAATTTCAGTTTTTTTATAATATTTGATTATTCTCCTTAAGTGCTCCCTTTATTATCCTCCTCTTAAGGAAATCGCAGGAGAAAGGAAAGACTGCTCCAGCAAAAATAAAAAATGTATTTAAGGAGGGGGCGTTACACATGCCATGTATAGATAATTTTATGTAGGGTTTGAAGAGAATATCCTTGATTTTGGCATGTATCTATTCTAATTTCTCTACAAAAATGTTCTCTTATCTTATTAATTATCTTATAGGAAATAATCATGCATATGATCTGCCGTACTGGATAGAAGAAAGTTGATTTTAGAAACCCTAACACATTTAATAAACTGTCATATAACTCTCAGTTAAACAATGATAATCAATGTTCAGCATTCAACAGTGTTTTACAGGACTTGTAAATCAGATCCAATGACATAAGTTTAACTCACAGTTGTAAATGATCCTGCCCGGGTGTGTGGCAGTGACTGGTTTAAACCCTAACCGCCCTAATCCTTCTATCAGTCCTTGGTCGCCAGTGAATGCTAGTGTTTATCTGTGGCGAGGTGGTTGAGGAGAGCTGAGTAGTGTTGTGACCTAATTCACACATCGCCCCATTGCAAATGGGGACCCTCCTTGGTTTGCCTGTTAGGTTTTGCCTTAGGCTTCAATTTCATGGTTCTTTTGCTCTGGGGTTTTCGAGATAGAGTATTTAATCATCATCCGGAGCTAAGTTGAGAGTTTGAGTCAGAATCAGTGCCTAAACACCTCAGACGGACTCAGAAGGCCCGAAGGACGAAGATTGACTGTCGTTTCATCCAATTCTGACATCTCCTACTTTTTTGGGGATTGACCCTCCAGACCCCCTATTTTTTAGGGACATCATTTTTGGCATTTTTGGCCCATGTTGGACTTCCTATTTTTTAGGGGCTATTTTTGGAAAGTTACTATTTTTGGAAAAGTTGCTATTTTTGGCAAGGTTCCTATATTTAGAAAGTGCCCGGATTTCAAAAAACCACTCAGAAGTTCCAAAAAACCAACGGAAAATCCTAGAAAACCAATTGAAAATCTGAAAAAATTCATGAAGAATTATGAAATCCATGGTGAAATCTGGTTAAGCATAAAAAATTTGAAAAATCAATGAAAAGCATCAAAAATCAGACTTCCAGATCAAAAATCAATGGAAAATCTGGAAAAATCAATCAAAAAATCACAAAAATCAGTAGAAAATCTGGAAAAGTCAATGAAAAATCAGAAAATATGGTGCAAACAGCATGAAATTCGTGGTGAAATGGTGGAAAACGCCTAAGTATGGAGAGTCAGCATTTTGAAGACATGGAAAATGAAATGGCAAAGTGGCTTGAAAGTCTGCCCTGCAGCCTTGATGGCAATTGGAAAGACCTTGTGAAAGTCCGCCCAGCTTGAAAGCATTTGGAAAATACTTGATGAAGTCCGCCCAGCTGCAAAAGGTAAATGGAAGAAGTCCTTCAAAGTCCGCCCAGCTTGGAATGGAAATTGGAAGAAGTCTTGGGAAGTCCGCCCACCTTAAAAGAGCTTGGCATAAAGTCTACAAAGTCCGCCCATGTCAAAATAGATGTGGCAAACAGTCTTGGAAGTCCACCCATGCCAATGACACTTGGAAAATTCTCTAGCAAGTCCGCCCAGCTCTTGATAGCAGTTGGAAAGAGCACTAGAAAGTCCACCCTCTCCTTGGCATAGAGTCCTTGAAGTCCACCAGCTTGATGATGTACATGGAGAACACCTTGGAAAGTTCGCTTTGCTTTGGAAAAGCTATTGGGAAGTCCTCACTAAAGTCCGCCTATGCCAAAGGGATGCTTGGAAATTCATCCTAAAGTCCAACTAAGAAATGGAGAAACCTTTATGAAGTCCGCCATAATGAAAAGCAATTGGAAAACTCCCTAGAAAGTCCGCCAACCTTGGAGATAGAAGGGAAAGACATTAAGAAACTCCGCCTAGAGAGAGGTAGATAAATGAAGATAAGGAAGGTAGTTCGCCATTCCTAGAAGGCTATGGAAAAATGAATAACAAGAAGGCAATCACGTTAGAAGTCCGCCATTCCTATGAAGGCTATAAAAGAGAAATGGAAGAAGAAGCCTTGAAAGTGCGCCATGACACTAGATGGAAAAATAAATGGAACAAGTCTAAGAAAGTTCGCCATGAGAAGAGAGAGAGTATGGCAAATCAATGAGAAGTCCAATTTCGGGAGATGAAAATGGAGAATTCAACATAAAATATGCCCACGCCAAGATGAAAATGGCAAAGAAAGTATGAAATTCGCTTTGAAATGAAGGATTCAACGCAAAATTCACCTTGACATCAAGAGAGAGAGTGTTAAAAAATTTGACATGAAGTCAACCTCCAGGAGAGAGAAAATAAGAAATCTTCATCCAACATTGAAATTGATGAATAATTTCCGCCATGGCTAAATTGGAAAAGTTAAAATAAAGAGAAAATCAAACAATTAGCCATGAGGTGAATTAAATATTTTTTAAATTTGGAGAAAATTAAAAAGTTTGGAAAATAAAATTAAAAAATTCATGAAAATCTTTTATTATTTTCCAAAGTTTATCTTGAAGAGTCTAAACTCAAGAAAAGAAATGTAAATTTGGAAACTTACTTTGCTGAAGAAGTTCGAACTCAAGAAGAGAGACATAAATCCGGAAACTTGCTTTGCTGAAGAGGAGAACTCAAGAGAAGAAAATGAAATTGCTAAAACGAACCAATTGCTCAACCTTAAAAGGCAATTCAACAAATCATTTACGCCATATCTTTCAGCAAGTTTAATTTTTCTAGAGCAGTGATTTTCAGAAGAGAAGTAATTTTCATAAGAGAAGTCATTTTCAAGAGAGAATTTGGAATTGAAGAGTGAAATTTCTGAACGACTGGCTTGATTTTCGAAAGCAAAGTTAGAATTCTTCACAGCTGAATTGCAAGAGTAAAATTTTCAAGAATTCAAAATGGAGATTAATGAAATTCATTATTACTTCTGATTTTATGCACTCTTGCAAAATTTATTCATTCCTCTTATTTTTTTCAGCTTACTTTTTGAAATCTGATTTTGACAAGCTCAAAATTAATATTTTCAGGAGAGAGAAAATCTGAATTTAATTATTTAAATTGATATATTTTCTTTCCTGCAAGTGGATGACTACACAAGGCGAATCTTCAAAGAAGAAACAAATGAAGTTTGCGAGTAAAGGACCGCAGCTGGAATCCAAAGTCAATTCAAAATGGAAGAA
Organism: Sequoia sempervirens; assembly: GCA_007258455.2. Lineage (NCBI taxonomy): Eukaryota > Viridiplantae > Streptophyta > Pinopsida > Cupressales > Cupressaceae > Sequoia > Sequoia sempervirens. The sequence continues at coordinate 42,820 of VDFB02257064.1, read as the reverse complement.
TATCAAAGACACTGACATGGGACATGTAGATTTTGAAGAATTCAGAAAAAGAATGATGGGACTAAATGGACTCATGCCTACAGCCATAGCTCGCCGGATGGTACGAAATGGAATTGTCCAGGCAGCTAGATTTCCTCCAGCTGTTGAGTGCCCTGAATTAATGGTGGAATGCGAAGACATTATAATCCAGAGGAAAGGCAAATTGTTGCTCCTGACGGGAGAGTCTTAGCACATCTTGGAGAGCGCACCATTCAGGAATCCTTTGGCATTCCTAGCCACCACAAGTCTTCATATAAAACCAAGGAAGACACAAGGAGAATTTTTGAAGAAAGGAGTGAGCAATGCACAGCCAATTTTAACAAGTCATGGTTGCTGAAACCAAGGCCAATAAAGAAGATGCCAAAGACTTTGCACCGGACCGACTTTAAAGAGGATTATGGTGATATAATTTTGCTATTGAATAGAATAATGGGCAGCCCCCAAGGTGCATTATTTCAAACGTGGATGTATTTCTTCATAGATGAAATTGTTTCTGGAGTTAGAATGTTCAGTTGGGCAAGAATGATTAGCAATAACATCCACAAACAGCTAGTCAATTTGGAGAGCACCAAGTCCTTCCACATGAGCTCATATGTTGTTTACATGTTGGCAAGAGCTTATAGATATGCTGGATTGATATGCCGAGGTCCGGTAGGTAACGGAGAAAATGAACTCAAAGTATATAACGGCTACCCTCAACTGCAGCTGTCGGAAAAGACACATTTTAGAAGATCTCACAATGCATTTCTCATGTATATAACAAGAATACTGCAAGGAGGAGAACATTAAAGATTATCTCATGAATCCAAAAGCCTCATCAACAGATATGGATCCTAGTATATCCAGTATCCTAGATTCACATACAACCAGATCTAGGGCTTTACGGGACGTCCTTTCAAACTTCCAATTTTTCCCACTAACAGAGTGATATTGCTGGAGGTTCTCAGACAATTGGAAACATATCAGAACTTCCAAAGAGCAAAGGGTAAGGTAGCAGTCACATTCCCACTTTTCATTGGCAATATGGAAGAATCGTGCCCATCAGCACAAGCAGCTAAGACTGCCAAGCTGGAAATAGAAAAGTATCCCTTCAATTCATATCAATCTCGGGATAATTTCGATCCTCATCACCATATAAGATTAGTAGAGGGAAGGAAATATAAGCATGAAGTTGAGCTAGAAGATTATTGGGCAAACGCTGCTGATGAGTTCGAAGTCAGAAAGTGAATATGGTCTCGACTACCAGTTAACCTGATAAGGACAACCAAGCTCTTCAGGATACCGGATCAAGTTGAAGATGATGGTGAGTTCACTTAGCCAGGGTTTGATGAAAGTAGACCCTTGCTTCCTATAAGATGGTCTGAGCCGAGGTCCGGTAGGTAACGGAGAAAATGAACTCAAAGTATATAACTGCTACCCTCAACTGCAGCTGTCGGAAAAGACACATTTTAGAAGAGCTCGCAATGCATTTCTCATGTATATAACAAGAATACTGTAAGGAGGAGCACATCAAAGATTATCTCATGAATCCAAAAGCCTCATCAACAGATATGGATCCCGGTATATCCAGTATCCTAGATTCACATACATCCGGATCCAGGGTTTTACGAGACGTCCTTTCAGACTTCCAATTTTTCCCACTAACAGAATGGTATTGCTGGAGGTTCTCAGACAACTGGAAACATATCAGAACTTCCAAAGAGCAAAGGGTAAGGCGGCAGTCAAATTCCCACTTTTCATTGGCAATATGGAAGAATCGTGCCCATCAGCACAAGCAGCTGAGACTGCCAGGCTGGAAATAGAAAAGTATCCCTTCAATTCATATCGGTCTCGAGATAATTTCGATCCTCATCACCATATAGGATCAGTAGAGGGAAGGAAATATAAGCATGAAGTCGAGCTAGAAGATTATTGGGCAGACGCTGCTGATGAGTTTGAAGTCAGAAAGAGAATATGGTCTCGACTACCAATTAACCTGATAAGGACAACCGAGCTCTTCAAGATACCAGATCAAGTTGAAGATGATGGTGAGTTCACTCAGCAAGGGTTTGATGAAAGTAGACCCTTACTTCCTATAAGATGGTCTGAGCCAGAGCTTGCAGATTTGGACACCTTCATGAGGCCTGTTGTCCAATACTCTCAGTGGTGGGTAGATCAACAAGTTCAGGATTTGCGGCGGAATAATGTAGAGTTGACATATGATTTGATGGGCAAGGCAGAGTCTTATTCCTCGAACGCTGGAGCATCCCAAGGAAGTGAGCCAGTTGAAAACATTAGTTCAAAGAAAAGGAAGTCCAAGGACAAGGCTGTGGTTGAAGAACCTATTCAGAAGAAGCAAAAGGCTAAGCCACCCCGCTCAGCTACATCTGCAAATATTAAAGACATAGTGGATATTGATGAATCTTTGGCAGATATAAGAATTCCTTCTCCCCTTCCCATCCAGCTAGAAGAAGATCAATCGGCATCTCCTACGAACACTAAGATTCTCCAATTAGATGATGAAGTTAATGTTGTGGATGGCGAATTCCAAGAGGGAATGATTTCCGCCCTCAAGGGAATTCAGAGTGCTCCTTGTGTTCAGGAAATTCAAGAAGAAGAAGAAGTTGTAGAGCAGCCTACCATTCCGGATTGGCTGAAGGAAAGTTTAAAAACAGTTGAACAAGTAGACATGCCAGAAGAAGATGGCATGGCCGATTTCTTGGCCAAACTAAACGCAGCCCCTGTGAAGAAACCAGCCAAGGAAATTTCCACCATTCAAAGAGATGAGGCGAGCCAACATATAGTATAGATCATTGTGCCAACAGTTGACAAGACAAGGGAAGAAATTACTCCTCAAGATTATGCAATTACCACTGTCAATTTGGGCACAACAACAAAGAGGCAAGAGGTGGAGGATCTAGATAATTCAGTTGCTACAATCAAGGTAAGGTTGGAAAAAGATTTAGAAAAGAGAAAGGATTGCGAGAAGGAAGTAGATCGTCTGAAGAAATACATTCAACACCTGACTAGACCTCTTGGTCAGGCCAGCTCAGCAGGACTTCCACTAATGAATACTTTGCAGGAAACTTTTGAGGAAGAAATGGATAAATGACAGAAGTGATGAAGCGGCAGTATTTGCAGAGAGATTAATGCTGGCATATGATCAGTCATCTTTCCTACTATCAAGAATTTCGAGTTTGACAAAAACATGGGAGAATGCCCAAGATATTCAAGAAAGAATCATTCCATGCCTCAGGGTATTGAAAGGAGTTCCGAAGCAAGAACTAATTGAAGGGAAAGTTATTGCAGCAGGTGCAGCCTATGACTTCAATGGCTGGTACTTAGCACTGATCACACGGAATGATGTCCTGGAGAAAGTGAAAGCAGATTCTATTTGAATTGAAGAGCAAGCAAAGGAAATTCAAAACAAGATCTTATAGACAGTTGCTGAGGCATTAGAGAGGGATGTTGTCAGAAAGAATCATCTGCAGAAGGAAATTTTGAAGAATAAAATCCAAGAGAAGTTCCTTGCCGCCACTAGACCTATCCTCAAACAGAATTTGACTAAGGCAGCCAATTTCTTGTCTGTATGGCATGCCTTTCAGAAGCAAGAATCAGAATGGGAAACCGCCTTTGCAGAATGTGCAAACGATCTAGAACTGTTAGAATACAAGGTTAGTGTGCTGCCACTTGTCACAATCGAGGAGGTTTGCCCCATAGTCTCCAAATTCATTCGATACAATGCTTCCCAACAGGATAAGGATGCACACTCAAAGGACTAGCTGTTCACAGCACTTCACTAGCACTTCACTGATTGTATTTTGGGAAACCCTAATTAGGGTTTTCTCTTTTAATCTCTGTCGTTGGTTCTGATGTAATCTTGGCCATTCATTGTATCTCAAAAACTCTATATAAACCCCCCTCCCATTCTCTCATTTTCATTAGAAATCATTAGAATCATTAGAGAGGATTAGATCATTAGATATTAGAGGAGATTAGAGAGCTAGAATAAGAGAGATTAGAATAATTGGGAGAGAGTTCTATGAAATTGTTGCTAATGGCTACTTGTGATAATAAAGCTCAAGTTGCATGATTTGCTTTGAATTCCTTTGTTATCAAGTGGTTGCATGGTTGCATATTCTCTTCCCACGTAGATTCAATAGAAGTAGTTGAATGAATGATAGATTGATCATAAAGATTTGGTGAAACTATTTGTTCATGCTTTCTTTGGATGAATGATTTTCATTCAATGCAAAAAGCTAATCTGAACTCATGATGTGGATGCCTTACTGTGTATTTGGAATGATATTGTTCGATTGATGGTATTGTTCAAAATATAATCTTAAGCACAAACCTTTGAAGATTGCACTTGCTTTGCGTAGTTGACGTGTTACCTTTATTTTGTGTGGCGAAACAAAGTCTTGTTATTAGTTTCACTTAGTCTTTATTGTCTCTTGATTTCGTAAGAACTCCTTTAACCCTATCCTTTTCCTTTTTTTTATGATCGTCAAAGCAGAAAATCCAACAAAAAAATAGAGCGTTAATTTAGAGTAGTTTGTCAAGCGTAAGTCGCCTTGTGATAACCAGCAATTTCACGACGTCCATTGAGCTGATTCCATTGTCAAGATTTGACCACCCTAAACATTGGAATTGCCGTATGATCTTTTGCAATCTTAGCATATAAGGCAGTTTTTCAAGAGAGAATAGAGCATCCTTGGACACTTTATTCTAGAATGTTTGTTGTGTCATAAAACACGCATCAACAAGTAGGAAGAGAGTTGGTGTTGAATCTTGTTGCTCAGCGCTGATGATAAGATCTGCCCAGTCAGTTGCGCCCAGGTGCATTCCCTGCAAATTATGACGATCTGGAAACTTAGGTACCCTGTTCTGTCTTGAATATAATCCTCTTATTTGCTGATCTTGAATTTCTGCCTGCCAGGTTGTGATCAGTATACTCTCTGCTTAGTTTGGAGGCAGAAATCATCTAACATAGGTGTGAGTTGCAGGCCCATCACCATTCCTTGGATCTGATATTGCAGATCCAGTGCTAAACGTTGAGAATTTGGTGTGAATTGCGCCTTCCAGGATATTCTGAAATAGTGAATTGATTGAGACAGCTCCAGCGCCCTCCTGTTCACAAGCAAATTCCCAATCAGCTAGCTGAAGCGCCAGGAATCTTCACACAGGGGGAGGTTAGGGTTTTCGTCCTACCTCCAGTTTGCAAGCACAGAGGGATTTTCGTCCCTCCTGATTACTATCTGCCTACAATGGATTTTCACCCTTGGATCAGCTCCAGCGCCCTCCTGTTCACAAGCAAATTCCCAATCAGCTAGCTAAAGCGCCAGGAATCTTCACACAGGGGGAGGTTAGGGTTTTCGTCCTACCTCCAGTTTGCAAGCACAGAGAGATTTTCGTCCCTCCTGATTACTATCTGCCTACAATGGATTTTCACCCTTGGTGCAGATGTAGAATCCAAAGCAAAGTTTCAAAACCATAAACAAAACATAAAAATGAAATGTGCTCCAAAGCATTGCTTCCAGACCAGAAAGTTCTAGTAAGAGTTTCCTTATGTCCATCATGACACAGAACATGATCATGTACAGCATTTCCACCATTCTTTTTGATATAGTGACATATTCACTTAGGTGATGGTGCTACTGGAATCCACAGAAGGTTCTACTTTTCTGAATGAAACCAAAGAGTTTGAGGAACACGAACAGTTCAACTTTGATGTACAAGTAGGGCCAGTTTTCAAAGAATTTACAGCAATCTACCATACTAGAGAAGTTGACAATGATCTCATCCCATCTTGGGTTTTTCATATGCAAGTGATCCAAGTGTTTAGAGCTAGCTATAAGAATGGCATATGCTGGCTATAGTAGATCACATTGTTGGTCTTCCACATGGATCTCTATGACCAAAATAGTTATGTACTAACGACTAAGGAGGGTACCAATTTTTTCAGATCATATTGATTGTAACTGTCTCTCTAGCTAGTTAAGACAAAATCTTGGAAGCACCTTCACATAAATATGCTCGATAGGTGCCAATTGATCACCTTGCTTAATGTGGCTTATTAAGTCTTAGCTAAAGTCCTGGCCAAAATATTGGAAGCATTGGCTCAAGGGATCACAAGAACTAAATGGAGATTTTATTAAGTAATATTTGTGCCAGAAATCCCAGATCTTCTTAAGTGGAAACTGAATGGACCAAATTGATAAGGGCATAAGGCTTTTGCTCCTGAAGATTTATTCAAATAAGGCCTGTGACAGAATCAACTGGGGCTTTATTCACATTATGTTACACAGGCATACATATGGGCCTAGTTAAGATCTGCTATGAAAACCCTTTGTTGAAGATCTCTTGCAGGGTTTAATTGATCAAAGATAACTTTTCAATCCAGCTTTGATGATCAATCCACCAAGGTTGCCCTATCTCTAGTTTTTTCGCTATGGCTGGGAATGATCTAGTCTATTTGCTTCAGGCAGCTAGGATGCAAAATAAAATTAGGGGTATAATTGTTGGAGTTGATTGTTGAACCCCCACAGCTCTCAGTGATCCTGTGAAACCAAAACGCCTATCATGCATGAGAAATCAAAGCAACGATTATGCTATGCAACCTTGAGAAGAAAGAGATTGTTCCACACAAATATCACACAAGCATCTGATATCCCTTCTGTATTGATTGATTGTGAATACAAGAATGTGAATATGTGAATTGATGGATTCATTTGAATGATTACAATGAATGTGCATGCTTATAAAAGCATAAAAAAACAAACCCTAGATGAGGATTCCATTACGTTGTGACAAGTGTCATCATCTCATGCAATGAAACAACTAAACCTATATTTAGTCCAATCAAATAATAAAAAACACTCTTAAGTTTAGCTTAAGTAATTAAAGTAATAAGGGACTTAATAATTAATTATTAAATGATTATCCTAATTACTCCAACACCCCCCCTTAAGATCAACTTAGGGAGAAGCTAAAAAACCCTAATGAAGAATGCAATAATGGATGCATGGATGGGTCCCAAATACAAGTCATGATGAGGTACCCATGTACAAACAAATGAAATCTCTCATAACCAGAGAAAAGGAGAAAACCACATGGGAAAAAACTCCTCATCAAAAGAGAGAAAATAAATAACTGCACTAGTGAGAGGATAGAAAGACTCAATGTGACCCCCCAAGGATTGCTTCTATCACACAAGTACAATAGATGTCCCCCTAGTAGGAGAGAGAAAATGAGGATTTGAATCCCTCCATAAAGAAGTAGCTCCTATGCCAATGATGAATGCCTGAGGACAGAATATGATCCACTACCTGCAAACAACTTTTCTCCCCTTAGAAAAAAACAGATACACTAGAGATTGGAGAAGCCAATCCAAAAAGATGGCTGAATCAGGTATCCAAATCCTAATGATGTGTGCCTCTAAAAATTGCTCAAGTGTCCACATGTTGGAAAGAGATGATGTCAATCTAGAATCCTGTGAAGACTGTGTAGAACAAGCTCCAAAGACTAAAATGATGGTGGGCTAACACCAATGATGTGGTTGTCAACAAAGAGGAGATGGATGTCCTCAAACTAATCCTCCAAATCTGCAATCTGAGACTCTACAAACAAGGATGGTATGTCTGCAAGATATGAATACCAAGTAGTTGTGTCTGAAAGATGTATGTCCTGCCACACTAAATCAATAGGGGCCAAAGATGTGGCGATGTCAAACTGATCAAGAACAAAAGAAGATAGATGTAATCTCGATTTGAAGAGTGGGAACATGAAGACAAGTCTTTGAACCATCAGAACATGCAAGACATGATATACTCAAGCTCCTCTAAAGTATTGTCATCAAAGGGTACAGAATCTGCAGATGCAAGAGGGATGGGACAATTTGCAGTAGGATCCTCTGGGTATGGAGAGATGTGAGAGTCTCCATGGATCTCCCAAAGTCGAGTCCAAAGTGTGTGGGGACATTCAATGTCTGATAAAACACACAGTGTCAAGATCAACACTAGAACAAATAACCCCTACAATATGATCTCGGATGATACCCCCCATGCTAATAAACTCCCCGGTGTGTCTGGTGTAAGTATGAGTCCATAAAGATAAGGCAAAAGATCAAGCCACCTGAGATGTGTCAGGATGCCATTTCACCAAGACTCATAATTATCCTTTGCCAAGATGATCACAAAAGGATGAACAGAAAAACCCATAATACTTCCTCAAATAAAAAAATTAGAGACTAATAACCTTAGTGCATATAAAGCAGATCTAATGAAGTCATCCAACACAAACAGATCCTTTCTAGGTGCCAAGATGTTCAAGTAATTAAGCAAAATGTGAAATCACAAAAAACTGAATAAAATGTACTTGGGGCAGATTCTGGGAAAAGTGCATGAATGGATCTGAAGAGCTTTGAAATATCTTTCCAATGCCACTGGAATCGTGGAAATTGAAGATACACATCAAAAGTTATGAGCTCAGAACCAAAAAATGAAGATTTGACTTTGACTGAAAATAACAAGAACCAACAACCAAATCTAATGATGAGATTTGCACCACTCGAAAGTGCTCTGTGTTAATGTTATAGCAGCTTCGGTAGATCCTTCCAGCTCACCTTCTTCGTGGGAACATAAGTTGAATGATAGCCGTCGGCTATTCAACTTATACTTATTATTTTGTATTATAGCCGACATGTAAGAATATGAATTCATCTTGGTCAATTATTAAAAGACATTTATTGAGGCCGACCTAATTTACATTCTTTATGAATACATATCTGGCCGACTTCCTTTGTATCATGAAAATGACATTTATCTTGGCCGACCTTATGAGATGAGGAGGTGCGACCTCCCTAACCTGTATATATACTCCCTGGTTCGTCCATTGAAATCAATCAAGCAGAGCTCGGTGATTCACATCTGTTCTGTATCATCAAAGGTGAATATATCTTCAAGTGCATACCTGTCATCAAGTGCGATTACTTTAAATAAAGTGCGAGCTTCATCAAGAGCAGATTGCAAATTCCTGTAAGTGCAGATTTAGGTATCAAGGGAGGACAGATTATGATCTGTCATTGCATCTAGTTTAGGTGCTCAATATTGGCCTTGTGATTGGCCTCATTGTAAAGCGAATTGTTGCCATTATTGATATATAAAAGAGAGATCTTTGTTGCTGGGTTTTTCTCCCTCAAGTGGAGGGTTTTCCCAGGATATATGCTGTGTTATTATCTCTGATTTTGAATTATTTTCTGTGCATTGATCTGATCATATAAAAACAACACTCTGAACGAACTTTATGACGATATCTCGTTTGCCCGATTTCAACATTGTATGCCCAAGTTATGCCAAAAAGAAAAAAGTTGCTCCTTTAGGGAAAATGAGGGCTAAGAGGGGGGTTGTGTACCATTTGTACGACTAACATCATGATGACATCAGCGTAGAATATGCAAGAATATTCCCCAATGTCGCCAGAAAAAAACCTATTGCCGAAAAAAGTGTACGATCGTCAAAAAAGTCAAAGTGCCGACAGAATATACTGTGTTGACGGAATATACTTGAAATCTCAATTGCTGGTCAAAATATGCTGGTTTGGAGGGAATATTCCCTCTTGATCTATGCACTCACATGAATGAATGTGTCCATTAGGAAACTTAGTCAGTAGTTTGATTTGGCCACCTAGTTTATTTGCTGGCAATTGTCGTCAAGAAGGTGAATAGCGGTGGCGGGGGTAATAAGGCCGGCTGATCGACGCTTGAGCCGCTGTTGGTCTGGGCAGCAAATCCATGCCGCCATGTAGGCACTGAACCTACGCAGGTGTACCACCTACTTTTTTTTTGAATTTTTGAGAAAGCCCCTTTTTTTGTGGAAAAAGAGAAACAACTTTTTTTTAAAAAACCAAAAATTAAACCCTTCGTACCTACTACCTGTGCAAATCAACAAGTGGTCATACAGCCATACGAATTTCACCTTGAGATCTGCACAAGCTAATTTTTTATTTTTATTTTTTGCAACTATTTGGATTTGAGTGAATTGGCAGGTGTTCTTAGGGTTTTTGGCCATTCTAGACTCAACGATGATACCTGTTTCACTTCAGGATGAGCCGATTTTTCCTTCAAGGCCAGTTCTCTCAAAATTCAAACAAGAAGTTACAGATCTGGTGCTCTAATACCATGTTGGAGTTGATTGTTGAACCCCCACAGCTCCCAATGATCCTCTGCAACCAAAATGCCTATCATGCACACAAAATCAAAGCAATGATTGTGTTATGCAACCTTGAGAAGATAAAGATTGATCCACACAAATATCTCACAAGCATCTAATATGCCTTATGTATTGATTGATTGTGAATACAAGAATGCGAATATGTGAATTGATGGATTCATCTGAATGATTACAATGAATGTGCATGCTTATCAAAGCATAAAAAGCAAACCCTATCTGAGGATTGCTTTAGATTGTGACAAGTATCATCATCTCATGCAATGAGACAACTAAACCTATATTTAGTCCAATCTAATAATAAAAAAGCACTCCTAAGTTTAACTTAAGTAATTAAAGTAATAAGGGACTTAACAATTAATTAATTATTAAGTGATTATCCTAATTACTCCAACACATGTAATGTTCAATATCCATTTTTCTGATAACTCTACTCTCTCAAATATTGACTCCTACACAAAGTTGTTTAGATGTTTGTTTATGTTGATTAAGAAACTGAAGTCCCACATGCACAAGGTACAATTTCACATTATTCACATCACTTTGATCCCATCTAGAAATGGAAACCAAATGGAAATGGTGCAAGATATTTAAAGAATCGGCTCAGTGTTAATGTTTCTAGTAAAGACATGTGAGAGTGAATGCTATACAAAATTAAGGGCAAAACTTGAAAAGAGGTACAGAGAGATATTGTTAGCCAATTAACTTAACATACTATGTTTCGCTTTTGCTGCAAGTCATGTATTATTATTCAAATTGGTTCTTCAATAATAACAATCTTTGTGAGCCTAGGAAGACCCTTAGGAACTATATGCAGGGAATAATCATCAGTAAAATGATCCATTGACTTCATTGGAGCAGTGGAACACAACTTAAAAGACACATGAAGCGGGTTTAAAGCAACAGAAGTTGAACTTTGGAGAGAAATGGCAGAAGATGCCTAAGAATGCTTCGAATTTCTCTTCCAGTCAGTTTCCAAAGGCTTCTGAGATTCTTGACATGATTGTTCTAGTTTATTTAGCACGTGTAAACACCTATAGAGGCAAAAGAGAAGGATACAAGTTGAATTGTTTGAAATCTATTTAGAATTCATAGGTTCAAAAACACTATCATAGAAAAAAGAACTGAGCTAAGTGCTTACAAGAGCTGTTTTAGAAATCTTAGGGGCTGAAATAAGTTTATTTCAGGCTGGTTGTGTGCCCAAGAGGCTTAAGATTGTAATTCCAATTGAAGATAGTGGAAAGTGAGTGTTTTTCTTCACTAATTGCTGTAGTTTTCTCCTAGAATTTGGGTTCTCCAGGGTAAATCTATGTGTCTTCTAATTTGTGGTCTTTATTGCTCTCAAATTCCTTGAATTCGTGTTATTGTTTTGCTTAGAATGGCAGTTCATCCTTTACTAAAAATCTGTATGTTGATGACTATTATATGGCATAACCATCTCTAGTTTATGGATCAGAGAAAGCTGAAGAAAATGATATGTAATGGGCCTTTGTACTCTAGACAAAGAGAGTGTCAATTTGGCATGTACGACAAAAATCCTTGGATGGTTTTGGCTGATAAGTCAAATGTCAAGCCCGGGGTTGGGGCCCTAGCTCAGTTGGCTAAATCTTTCCTGTTGCAGGAGGTTGGTCACGAGGTCTAGTCTCCCCCACCCCCGTGGTACCGGAGGGCGTGTCGCGCCAGCGCCGCCGGTCACGTTAAAAAGTTTACCAGGCGCACTGCAGTTTATAGGGGGTTGTGCTACCCGATTCCTGCAGTCTAATAAAAAAAATATAAAAAAATAAGTCAAATGTCAAGCCTATAAGTGAGAATGCTACTTGGAAGGTACCAATTATGCACTAAAATTCTCTCAATAAAGAACGCTTCTGGTGATAAGGGACTGTTTCTCTGATGGGATTTGCAATTCCTGATTTCTGAGTATCTTGATCTCCAGATTTGAATCTTATCATTGGAATCTACAGGGATTTACACATGGGTGGGACATTAACTGCGATAGTATTGGGTGCTTTCAGACCTCTTCAGATTTGCTTGGTTCCACTCAAATCATTGAGGCCAAAATTTTCTTTAAAAAAGATTCATAAGACATTCGTCACAACATTGTAAATTTGGATATTTAAAAAGTCTTCTAGCAGAAATGACAAGTTTCTTCCACCCAAAGGCAAGATTTTGAAGACATCAGAAACTACCTAAGCCCTGATTTCAGAATATCAAGAGAGCAAATAGCAGAATTCTACCCTTAGTTGAGTGCTATTATGGACATAATAGTGGTCTAGGAACCATTTTCATGCCTAGATGATATAAACTTAAGTTAATATCAAGTTTAGTCACAAAATTGTAAATTTTGATATTTAAAGTTTTGAGGCAGATATGACAAGCTACTTCCACCCAAAGACAAGATTTAAAGATGTCAGAAACTATCTAAGCCATGACTTCAGAAGATCAACACAGAAAATAGAAAAATTCTAAACTTATTTGAGCTCTAATAAGAACATTGGAAAAACAGTGGTCTAGGAATCATTTTCATGCCTGGATGACATAAACTTATAAGTTATAAAAGGATTCAAGATCATGGAAATTATCTCCATGCCTTGAAAAAGTGAAATACTCTAACCATTTAAAATTGACAAACTAAATTCGCCGACAAACTTACTCCATGCTTATATGGGTTACTAACTCACTATTTCTAAGGTAAAATGAGGACACTTCTTGTTTAATTGGCATGCATGCTTAAGGAATCCGTAATTGGTAAAACAGCAAAAGTCTAAAGACAAACGAAACAACAAATCAGGTTTTCCTTACAAAGGAAAAAATTAAAATATTTATCGGGACCTGGAGAGTGAAAGATTCATGCATTGCTTTAAGAACGTCACTATTCTTTCCCGACCAAACTTGATTCTACATTATTAATGTTTGATGGCACAATTTTAAATCTTAAGGTAGCTATGGGGAAAAATAAAACCTAAAACGGAAAGTTCCAACTTCCAATAAAGAAAATAATTCACAGTGATAATTTGGTATAATCCGTCCAGTGGGCCAGAGTCTAGTGGCAAAGGCAGAAGCAGTCACCGTGATGATGATCCAGATCATAAAACCTGGATTTTCTCTCATGATCATGTAACCAGGTGATTAAGTGGCACTTTGGCACCGTCAAGGCAAAGCCATATGCAAGTCCTGGGTAAATTTTCAAGGAATAGAACCCCTCAGAATGTGACTTCTTAGCTGAAAGGCTTCTCCAGTTTGGCAATACACAAAAGCACCTACGCTATGCAGAGTTTCCTCTTTAGACCCACAATCAACCAACCATTCACTAGTGCAAAACGCATTATCAACAGAAAGATCCACCACCCACCTCTTTTCTCTCTCGCTCTGATGTCCAAAAATCAACAAATTTGATAAATGAAGCACTCAGGCTAGGCATTGAAATTGTTTCTGGATTAGGTAAGTACTACATTGTACCTCGAGAGCAAACCATGTACTTCACCATCGCCGAATCATACTGCTGCCGTCTAGGCTTGGCCTTCTAATTAATTGACGGATCGGAGGAGCTGGCAGACGTCACGAGTTCAAATCCAATGAAGTACTTTGCACCCCACAAACATTCCATAGTGCCATGGACAGAGATGTATTCAACATCAAGTATCACAGTGTTTGGCTCAACCTTGGAGTGGGTTTCTAAATTATTCCTCCAAAGGAACATTAAATGGGTTAAGGAGGGGAAAAGTGTCACATGCCTATGCATTACCCAATTCGCCCAAGAAAGGCTTACTTACAATGATAGATTTCCAGAGTCAAATAATACCCAGTTCTCCTAAGAAAGAACTACTTACAATGACAGACTCCCAGACTATATTAATGGAGTTTTACATAAAGAACTGTGAGTAAACCATTCAGACAATTCAGCAGAAACAGAAAGCATGAAATTACCTTTAGCAGAATTGCCTTTTATAGTGGCACCGTGTGACAGGCCTACAAAAGTTCAAAAATCTTGAAAAATAAATTCACAAGAAATGCTTTGTATCTAAGGCATGATAATGATAAATATTGTGGAGCATACCTCTGATTAAAGAGATTTACAAGTTCTGCACTTTAGCAGAAGAGAATGAAGTGTACAAAGCTCAGCATTGACCCTAAAACGTTTATTATATGCTCGATCTATACAAAGAATGATTAATCAACAGCTGCTGTCGTCTTCTGCATCTTGAGAACAGATCCCTGTTCTAACCGAACTCAATTGTAGTGAACGGTGGAAGCTTTTATATTTTGTGCTATAATGAATGGTTGTGAGACGAGTTTCAACATGGTGATTAGGTACACTAAATTCCCGAAAACATTGACAAAACTGACGGTTATAATAAATGATTTCGTATAAATCACGTTTGACAAGCAAAATAGCTATATAGGGCGAGACAACGAGGCAATTTTTATTAGGGTAGGTTCCGATGGAGGAGGTTTCATAAAAAATTTAAGTGGCTGAGAGTTTTTTGGAACATTTTAGAACTGGTTAATAAACTGCAATATTTTGATAAAAACTAATAAATAAAAATAATTTTCTCTCATTTTTGTTTTGTGGCAAAAATTTAAAATTTCATATGATTGACAAGTGGGAGAAAAAATTCCTAAGCTATAGGGGCAATTTCTAGCCCCACAATTTCACGAACTCAAATATGTAGTCCTAAAAGATAGGGGCTACTATTTGTCATGTAAAGATTTCAATTAATCCTATAGCATTTTTTTTAGCTTCATAAGACCCCTTGCTCCATGAAAATAGATCTTGAAGCCCCTCCATGGAACTCACTCTTACAGTATGGTCCCATGAGAGGCTTGCAAAAATTATGCTACAAGGAATAATTGGAATTTTTTTCTCAAAAATAGTAGCCTCTACCTTTTAGGACAGCTAGAAATTGCCCCTACAGCTTAGGAATTTTTTCTACTACTTGTCTATCATCTAAAATTAAATTCATATCAAAAATAAAAATAAGAGAATTTTTATTTATTTATTAATTTTTATCAAAACAATGTAGTTTATTCCTTAAATTTTGGAGCTTAAAATTTAAAGTTGAATTGCACTATTAAAATCATGAGACCGCCAGCTTTAAAATATTCCTAAAAAATCTCAGCAACACCCACTGAAATTTTTAAGGAAGTCCATTTAAGGTCATAGACCCACCTTTATTTTATATTATTAAAAATATTCAAATTGATGAATATTTGATATTATTAGATTAAATTAAATAAACTATATGTTTATGATGGTGAAAATTGCATGGATGTTATAAATTATGAATTAACACATTAGAACCTTAAACATGTTATGGTGCATTGGGATGAGAATTTCAATTTCCAGTTAAGGATTTTGGGTAGGAATTACCATGGAAGCTCATCCATGCTAATCTATTGACTTCGAAATGGAAGAATCACATGCTAAGACATGGATCTTCAAGGATAAGTAAGATTTAAATTGATTTTGAAGGTTTCACTTATTAAAAAAGAGAGACATCTAATAAAGGGATAGAGATAATCTAGGATAATCGAGACTAGGGGTTTTAATGGAGAAGAAAAGAGCAAGCTCTGCAAATGCCCAAAATAATGGGCATAGGAGATATATTGCCTAAGGTATAGATTGATCTCTATTATGGAAAAATAATTTATGCATCCAAGCAAGGACAAACATAGGCAAATAAATGTAGGGACAAGTGGTTGATGAAAGAGAATGTTAAAGACTTAGCAAGACAACAATGTAGAATCAAGGTAGAGGTTTATAATCTTCCTTAAGGTCATTTTATCCTTTGCTTGATGTAGTGTTAAAAATAATATCTTATGAAGACAATTTTGGTCTTTTAAAAGGGGAAATCCAAGTAATGCCTTAGAAGATGTCTTTCTACAACTCCCCTACTATCTCATTGAAAGAATCCTTGCAGGTATGATTTTATGGTTTGCCTTTAGAGTTATGAAATAAAATTTGTTTAAACTTAATAGCAATAGGAATAGGAGAAGTAAAGGAAATATATCATAATACCCTAGTAAAAGAAAAAATAGCTTTTGTTGCCTAGTAAAAATTAACAGAGATTTAAATCTTATACTTCCTAAAAGTACTGACATAAGGGTGGGCAATGCATCTTTTAGCCAAGAGATAGATTATGAAATTTTTCATTTCACTACTCGAGATGTCATAAAACATGCCATGTAACAAAATTTTGTGAGGAGTACATAAAATTGGTATATTTCCTTTTACAAATTTGAAATGGCAAGTAAAAGGTACATCAACCCTAAGGAGGTAGTGTATAAGAGAAAGAAATCATGAATGGTTTTGTTCAAAAGAGGCTAGCCTTCCTACTTGGAAATGATTCCTAAAAAAAATAGGATATTCCTTTTTCACTTAAAAGGGTTGTTAATTCTCAACCCTCATTAGGTAAGGAACAAGTAGCACAATGAATCAATAGAGAAGAATGTTTGTAGAGCATTTGGGTGGAGAATAATTTATCTTAATCTTGGAAGACAAGAAGATATTGCTCCTAACTTGGAATTGAGGAGCATCTCCAATAATTTAAAGGATAACGATTCATTTATAACCTCTAAGAAGCAAAAGAAAGGTAGAAAATCATATGCTTTCCTCTTTCGAGAGGAAATGGAGAAAATAAGAAGAGTGAGCACTTAAGAAAATATTAAGGATTGTATCCCTTTGGAAAGGAGGAGGTAGATAGGCCCTCCTCTAAAATGATAAGATCCCTTTTGTGGAATGTTAAGGGTTGAAATGTCCCTAAAAAATATAGGTTGTTCAAGGAACTTCCCTTAAAGAGCAATTTTGATTTAGTTTTTACTCATGAAACTTAATGTTTCAAATAAATTTTTGAGATGTATTTTAATTTTAGTCCAAATGGTACATTAGGAGGTGTTAGCGCTCAAACATATGGATCCATAATTCCTAAATAATTTACACTAACCTAAGGCTAGTGGTGCAAGCAAAACTTATTATTAGCCTATGCCATGAATGGACTAGTGGATAAGGATGGATATTTCCTTCTTATTTTAGTTTTTTTCTAGAAAAAGGGGTATCCCTAAGGTATGTGTTTTAAGAGGTGGATGGGAAATGACATTACCTTGAGTCAAAATGCATCAAAACACAAGTGACTCCTACTAATTTATCACTAAGTACCAATGTGTTGGTTTACCTTAAACCAAAGCTAAAATGTCTTCATAAGCAAATGTAACAAATATATGGAGACTAGGATGCATAAGTTTCTTAACCCCTTAATATTTGTGGTATGTTATCTCACTTCACACATGAATGTAATGGTAAATCAAAGTAGGTTCCATTATGAATGGCCTTCTTGATACTTGTAAACATTTTATGGTAACAAGGTAGTGAAAACAAGCACTAGGGTAGGTCAATTGATTATATTATGAATATTTAGGTTGTTTTTTAATGTTTTATACTAAGTACAACGGGATTGTAGCAATTTTAACTAATAATAGATGGGAACCTTCAATCATATGGGAAGTAGAGTCCAATCTTCACCAACAAGGAAAATTATTCAAACAAAACACATAACGATACCTCACAAAAGACACAGATGACATTGTCCAACAGTTCCACACATAAGTTAGGCTCTTTATGTAGATTGAAAACTAAAATATATTTCAAATATTCAATACTAACATATCTTACACATCCACAAGTAGATCCATATATTCCATGTACTGTGTTGAAATTTGATACCTCATAAAAATATTTTCAAGGGATTTTTTAGCCAAGCTATAAAAGCAAACCAATCCACAACAACACTCAAGTTAGAAAATATGACTAGGACAAGTTGATGACTAGGAAAAGTTGCCAATCTATCAAAAAATATACAAAATGCCCATGGAGACATTCAAATTATTGTGGTTACACTTTATATTCATTCATTAGGTGATTTACTTGAACAATGAAGCCTAGACATGCACATTCAAAAGTTCATTTGACTCATGAAACATACTTTAAACTTTGCTCTATTTCTCTTCTCTTTATTCTATGTTAACTTCTCAACTTCCTAACCCCCTCCTTTTCCTCTAACCAATGGCCAAATAGCATTAAAATTCAATCATTGGAAGGAAAATTCAAATTCCCACTATCATGATGCTACCAACTAGATATTATTACTAGTCATTAGAAAGGATCACTTAGGACCATGAGAGATCAAACCAAAGAGGACCTCAGGACATAGAACCATGAATTCTAATCACCAAGACAATAATCTATTGGTGTGAAAAAGGTATAGCACCTAATCAATTCTTATTAAGTTATAAATTCACACTAGCATACTTAAGCTTACTTAAGTTATGTGTTTTTTGTCTCAATTAATAAGATTAAGTCGCATGCCATTATCTAATATAATATTATCTTAGGGTTTCATTCTTGTCTTTATAACAAGCGTTTTCATTGTATATTATAATAATAATCAATCATTATTCACTTTTTGCATCTAATGAGATCTCAACCTTCATAGAAAATTAGTTGTTTCTCTCTTCTAATATGATAGGGTGTTTTGATTATATTCGATCCTTGGGGTGCTAAGGGGGTTTAATTATTAGCTCCAACATTGTATTTGTGATCCTAAATGTTTTATCTATCCTAGAGATGCAAAAACAACTGTTATGCAATGAGAGTAAAACACAAAGGGACACCTCAAGATTAGCCTAAGGAATTGATAATACAAAGAAAATAAGATAAAATGAAGATTGTAAATTGATATACCTTTCTTTGCTATTGAAATTCCTTGGTTGGCCCTTGTGAATGTGAACTTGTATGCTCCTTGGATGGCTATAGATATGACTAAATGCAAGATTGAAAGTATGATGGGATGCAAATGCAAATGGCTAAAATGGCTTGGCTAAATGAGTGAAAATACTTGTGAATTGAGTGCTCAAAATGACAACATAAGGATGCTAAAATGACTAAATCCCTTTAATTCCTTAGAAGATGGGATATTTATAGAGAAATTTGAATTCTCTAGAGATTTCATTGGTTGAGATTGAGCCACCAAGGTCAAAATGTAGGGCTATGGTGAGTTGAGGACTCACAAGCCCTCATATCTTGACATTATCTTGACATGTGGAATGTGAGATGGCCTAGGATAAGATGATGTGGAAGTGAGGTGAAAGGGAGGTACATGATGTGGAGGAAGGACAAGTACCTTGGAAAAATAAATGTGAATCTAGTGGATAAGAGAGGGTCTCCAAAAAGGTGGGAGTTTGTCACATGTGACTTGATGTGACAAGTCAAAGATTCTAGAAGATGCATGGGAAAAGGGGATTCTAGGAGGAATAAAATATGAATTAAAAATTCTCATGGGGAAGAGGGGAACCTAGGGTGAATAAATATAAATTAAAAATTCACATGGGAAAGAGGGTCAATGCTAAGAAAGGTAAATGGAAGGGTTGACTAAAAAGGCATGCTAAATGTGGCTAATGACTTTGATTAAGGTTAGAAAGGGATTATGGAGAATGTGACAAAGATTAGAAAGGGATTATGGAGAATGTGACAAAGAGAGAAAAATGAAGAATTTTAAATTGATTTTATTCAAAAAAGTTAAATGACTAAATTAAATAAATTGATATATTTATTTAATTTAGAGAGGAAAAGGTGGTAATAGTATTTAATTATTGAATTAACTACTTTAGGGACCTTAAGCAGACCATGAAATATTAATTAAATGAGTGATTTAATTAATATTGACCAAGAGGATGAGGTGTATGAGTTAAATGGATGAATAAGGAGACAAATTTGACCATATGGAAGTGGTCAAATTTGGATGTCTACAATATTAAATCTCCAAAACTACAATTCCCTTTCCTCTTTTTAAGAGTTTCAACCTTGATATTTCAAATAGTGCATCCTAGTTCTAAATGTACATCATTGATGTATCTAGAAGGCATCAAAACTCTAATATTTTCTATATAAATGGAAAATATAGATTTTGGAAAAATTAAGGTTCTTTTTTTGGGTCTTGAAAATTTGTGACCATCCCTACATGGTTACAATTAATCTTGGAGTAGGTCAAATCCATGCCTATGTCAACAACTACCTCTTATGTAGACACTTTTCATTATCAACATATTTAATTACTTGTTTTCCAATTTGTAACTAGTGACATTAGGGAGGTGAAATTTAAAAATATTAGTGTGTTAATTTTTATGGTTGTTAATTAAGTTTATTGGCAAGGTTTTTCTAGCAAGATAATGAGTTAGCAAGTAAGAAATCATTGGTAGTTAATAGTAGAAAAATAAACTTTGGGGCACATCCATATCAATGCCTAAGCACTTGGTTCTTACTATCTAGGTGGGGCTAACCCTACACCACCTTTCATGGTAGTTCTACACCTAGTTGTTGCCCCTCTAAAAACTACCACCAAAATTTCTTCACTTAGTTGTCATCTTAAGCTATGCTTTACCATGTCAATTCTTAGCTCAAGCTCCACTAGGTCACCACCCCATCCAGTAGCATTGTTGTCCAACCACTAGTTAGCCACCAAGGGGTAACCCAACCCCTAATCGCTTGCCATAAGGGAGTTATTTTTTAATTTTTGACATAGCTTGGGCATATGGTATTAAATTTTTAAAAACAAATAGTTATCAAAAAGTTGGTTTTGAGAACTTCCAGTAGTGCTAATATTTTTTCAATATTTTTATTAGTGAATTTTATTGTTGGTTTAAGTTTGATAATCTATTTTGGCTTTTGGCCTCATATCTCTTTGCTATTTATTTTTATTTTTTGTGATTCTTGCAGCATTGGAAAGGTATTGATGAGAATATTCTTAGCTATCCATGTGATTTTTCCATATTCAACATTACATATATTTTATTTGGTTTGTCATTTTTTTGCATTTTGGTTGATGACTTGGTCATCTTGGCACCTAGAGAAGTTCTATTTTTTAGGTTTTGCTTCATTTTGGCTCTTCTAAATATGTATTTTTTTGTTGTAATCATGCCTCCAAATCTATTGAAAATCAAATTTGGTTACCATGGAAAGAAAAGGCATACGATAGATGAATTCATGATGATGAAGCTTGATGACTTGAAAATTTTCTATAAACTTCATCAATTGCAATAGCTTTGTATTGCAAATGGTATCAAATTTCTAGATTATTCTAACACATCATCTGTAGATGCATATAATATTCACATTCAAACATCTTATGTGGACACCACATCATTCAAGGGTGAGCAATGTAGATAGATGACATGCATTGAGATCTCTACTCCACTATCACCTGTTACTACATTTCAACATGATCATTTCAATGGCCTAGATCCACCTCATTAGAATTCTTATCTATCAAACATATCATAATTGCTTTGTAGATTCACATGTTGTTGATGATTAGGACACATTAGAGGATTTGCATTACCTCTTTGATGATAGTGATTTCGTAACATATTTTATGTTTCCAAATGCAATTTAGATTCTTCCCTCTCTTGGTTCTACTTCTTTGATTAGGCATTTAGTTTTTTATTTTAGAGGAGACACCTTTTTCTAGCATGAGGATCTATTGGATTTTCATTCAAAGGAATATATTTAGATTTGGATTCCCTATTCATCAAGATTATAGGAATGGCTTCTGCAATCACTAGTGGATCTATTTTTTTTCCAAGGGGGGAAATGTTGTTTGTAGGCAGTGGATGACTTTTTTCTTTATGTTCTCATCATCAATGCATCTTCTTTATGGGGGTATCGATAGTCATTTTTTCTATCCTATGAGAGGGATATTCATTGTACATTTGTGATAAAATAAGTTTTTTGGGTTCATGTCAAGTGCTTTATTCTATCACATGTACATTTTTTTATATTTTTTCTCTCTTTTGGGGAGGATTTTTTCCCACACATTTTTATCCTTTTATCTAGATATGAAAGATTTATTTGGTTGTGCATGGGTATCTAATTAGGCCTTGTTGATGGGACCCAACCATCATGCATTGCCAATGCATCTTTTCATTTTATCATACTCCTTTAGTTGCATTTAATAAGGGTGACATGACTTTACAACTTTGCAATGTGGATTTTGTGATGGTTTCTTTGGTATGAGTCCTTGGAGGAATTCTAGAATAAAAATGTAAATGGTTTAGGTTTAGATGAAGGATTAGAACTAGATGTAGGATCAGGATTAGATGGATGATTAAGATTGGGTGGAGGATTAGGATTATAGCTTGGAGGATTGTAATATGAGGGATTTAGATTATGGGTGGAGGTGATGGGGGTGTTGTAAAAAGATGGAGATTGGGATATGGATAGGAGAGAAGATGGAGGTACAAATGTTGGGTGAGGGACAAAAGGGAGATATGGATGGGGAATGTGATAAATTTCCATTGTCAATTAAGGTAGGGTAAGTGTGACCAATATATATGTGTGGAGGTGTGATGGGATAACTTATGCTAGCCATTTCTTAACCAAAAAGGATTTGATGATGGATAGGTGAGTGGTGGAAGCTTGGAGAAAGTTTTCTACTCATGATGGCTTCAAGGTGTTCCACAAGACTCATTTTCATCATAGAGATCATATTTAGGTTGATCAACAAGACTAGCCTCATCATCTATTGAATGCACAAGACAACTGAGAGGGGGGTGAATCAATTGTACCTTAAAACCTCAAAACCCTCATACACATTTAGATCCATATTAATACAATTAACCCTTAATCTATTATAGTGATTTATCATGTTCAAGGCAAATAACAGAAATTGAAATAAATCAATACCATGCACAAGAGAACACCAAATTTATGTGGAAAACCCAATATGGGAAAACCACAATGAGTATTATCTCACAACATAAAGTAATATCGACATCAAATATAATAGGGCTC
Organism: Sequoia sempervirens; assembly: GCA_007258455.2. NCBI lineage: Eukaryota > Viridiplantae > Streptophyta > Pinopsida > Cupressales > Cupressaceae > Sequoia > Sequoia sempervirens. Next base: position 19,738 of record VDFB02257064.1, on the reverse strand, counting down.
ACTATCAGAGGGCTCACTTCCCAAAGAAAGAAAGGCTCACTGCTAAAAAAGAAGATAAAGAAGAGTGTTACATAGAGAAATCCATTCAATGCAACAGATAAATCCACCACAATATCGCCAACAATTTCACAACATAATTAAAGAATTGTAGACACCTTCTGCTCATTGCATCCAACAATCTAACACATGAAAGCTTGCACTGTACTTCTTAGATTCCCACACTATTGCTCTACAATTCACATTATCCATATCATACTTAACTATCTTCACATCCCTTAACAACTCAACTCATATTTATAGATCATCCTCAACCTTGAAACCATTCTCCAAGGTTGGCTATGCACATCAACCATGCAAATTCAAATTAGGTCGACACCAAAAACACTTATGTGGTGGATATAAGTGAAAGTCAACCACACTACTCCTTATCTAGGACCCAATTTATAACACCACACTATAACATGCTTCTATAAACAATAAACATCCACCGCAATTAGTGTAAACACCAAGGTTGGCAGTTACCCATGTAAACACCATTAAAATTTTAAGTACACACTTCCTTTGATTCAAAAACTCACAGACAACAAATGTCACTTGAACACAATCTAGAATATTCCATAAATACCTTGAAAATTAACAAATTCCTTTGCAACAACTTTCACCTGAGGAATGTACACACCCAATACACTCAAACAACTTTTCCATACTCTGTAACTTAAGAAATTGACTTCCAAAGCACCAAAATGCAAACAAATTCGACTGAAGAAAGATACCAACACTATCAGCACACCTTCAGATTTGTAAGACCTGAAACCAAACTACAGATAAATGTAGAGCAAAAACATTTCTCCCAAACACCTCTGCAATACACTATTCACACACTGGTGAACACAACTTCTTCTGCACAATGATCCAGTATACCAAATTTTGAATACTACACCTCTAAACACCTCTGATCAACATATCTAAAATGCATAGGCAAATATTCAACCTAGAAGAAATGTGGAGCAACACCAGAACACTACTCTTTAACCCAGAACAATACTACAACACATAGTTTCCTCTTTTTATTAGATTTTCTGAAAAGCACTTAGAAACCAAGCATCAGAGTCACATCCTCATCATCTTCAACACTTCCTTAACCATAGACAAAAGCTTATCAAAGCAACACTCTAGGTTGACTTTAGTAGCTTACTAATGACAACATAATGCAACTAATCAAAGCATCATCAATGTACCAAAAACTACACATACTCTCATATGGTTGACACCAATGACAACACGGGCTTGTTGACATCAATGACAACACCAACGACTCATACTTGCAACATCATCATCATCATTATGATTGGCTTGTGTAGACACAATATTTCTCCTAATCCCTAATTATCACCACCATTAAATACCATTTATCACATTAATTTACCATTTTATGATAATTGATTATATTCATTAATCATATATCATTTATCATCATTTATTTATTAGCAATCAATTATTCTTGTGATAGGGAAAATATACTTGTTAGAAAACGAGCAACAAACAAAAGAGTGCAAATAACAACTATAAACACCCTACACCTCAAGATTAGCCTAGTTGGATTCAAAACAAAATGAAAACAACAAATAAAGTGGATTCACCTTGTCTTGAATCAATCATTTGGTTGGCCCTTCGATCTTTGATGTTGTATGCTCCTTTGGTGGCAAGAGATGCAAGCTATGAGATGAGATGAGGATGGAAAATGAGTGAAAATGGATGCAAGTATGAGAATTTGGCTAAGTATGGCTCAAGAGAAAATTTTGCAAGAGTTTGGCTAGCATAAAATAATCTCCTCAAAATGAGAGAAAAAAGGGGGTATTTATAGAGAATTTTGGATTCTCTAGGGAAATGGATGGTTGAGATTGAGCCACCAAGATCAAGATGTAGGGCTAAGGTGAGTTGAAAACTCACAAGCCCTCACATCTTGACATGTGGCATGTGAAGTGGCTTGAAAAGGATGATGTGTACATGAGTTGGGAGGAGAGTACATGAATGGAGGTAGTACATAGTACCTTGGGATTTGGACAAGATCTCCTCATAAAGGAGGTCCTTGTCTCCATGTGGGTGAGAGGACATGTGAGGAATTAAAAATTCCTCAAATATCCACATGGGAATAAGAGAAAGAATTTAAAATTCTTTGAGATGCATTGGGGGATTAAATGTGAATTAAAAATTCACATAGGGAAAGGGGTGCCTTCTCCAAAAGGAGAAAGCTTTTAATAGGGTTGACTTAGGACACATGACATGGAGATTAGGTTGACCTAATTAAGTGATTAAGGTTGTGTGCAAGTACTTGATTAGACAAATTAATGACATGTTAGAGGCAAGTGGGAGATTAGGAAGAGTTCACATGTGGCTTGATGTGACAAGTCAAAGATCACATGGAAAAGAGAAAAATGAATTTAATATTCCTTGGAAGGATAAAAGGAATTAAAAATTCTTTGAGAGGTTGATTAAGCTAGTTAAAGAAGGATTAGAGGAGGGTTAGGTGGCTAAAAGAGATTAAAGGCCAACTTGCAAAAGTTGGAGGATGTGACACATCCTAATCAAGGATTAAGCATGTGCACATCCCTAATGATGAGATTAGGAGAATAATTAGGATTAGATAAAAATGATGGAGGATGTGACATATGAGGAATTAAAAAAATGTCATATTTATTTAATTCATTTGATGAAAGGGGGAAGGTATTTAATTATTTAACTAGATACCTTAGGGATTAGAAGAACTTTAGAGATATTAATTAAATAATAGTGATATTACTTAATTAATGCGGATAAGGGGTTGCTTAGATGAAAAGTGGATAAATTTGGATAAATTAAGTGTCCAAATTTAGGTGCCTACAATTCCATTTATCCATTATCCATTTAATTAAATAATATTTTACTATTTAATTAAATGAGATATAATTTCCATTTTTAACTCCTCTTTTAATCTTTGATCGACTTTTTCTTCCATCATCAGTTAACTTCTTATTTTAGCATCTCAATCTTCAATCCTTAGTTAACTTCACTTCGTTTTAGAAACTTCTCCCTCTTCCCCCAATTAACTAATTCTTCAAATAGAAATTTTGTGTTCACAATTATCCAATTATCAAATAAAATAATCCAATATTATCTCTTCATGGTTTGAAATGGTAATTTTCCAATTTATAAGTGAGTTTAATCTACTGGTTTTCTAGTTAACTCGGGTCATCATCCTCATCCAAATCTCCTAGGTCTATAAATACAATCTCTTCTTCATCATTTTCATCACTCAATCATGTAAATATAATTACATTCTATTAAAATTAAATCACATATCAAATCATTCCTAGTGTTATGTTTTTGAGATTCTGCATCCATATACCTTCAAGGTGAAGCAACATCAATCCATTTTTTAGGTTTGTGGAAAATTTCATAAACTAGGTATGGTTTGATTTCATTTTATTATTTTCAAGTTATTTTCATTTCTAGTTTTATGGTTTTCATTTTTTACATTTTGGCGAACCTAACATGAATCACTAACCTTTGCTACTAACCTCATTATCTATGAGTTTGTTGGTGTTTCTTCTATCTCGTAAGATACAAGGATTTCAAAGTGGTTTAGAGAATATATTTTTTGCAAGAGCCTTTAGGGACTAAATGGACATCACAATTGCATCTAGGTTAGCCAAGAGATGAACAACATATAAAATACACTATTTTTTGCTAACAAAACATTTTTGGTCTTTTTGCAGGGTCTTCAAGTCTTTGACAGTACAAAATTCCATATGACCATACGAATCTATGTGTCTATGTTATTGTGCCTTGCACACATGCCCCGTTAAACAAGGGCCCACTCTTTTCCTTTTTCTTGCTTTTTAGTTTTTAGGTTAGTGTGTTTTAGTTTGGTTTCCCTTTTTTGGTGCTTTCTTGTTTTGGTTTAGGGATTTGATTGCAACTTCGAGTTCAAATTTTGGCTAGATTGCAAAGTTTTGGGGGCTAGTCAGATGACCCCTATTCTTCTACAAGGTTGAGTGACGGGAAATTTTTTCCTCAAGATTGAGCGATCCTTTTTTTTGCAAAATATTTCATTACAAAAAATTGACCTTGACTTAACCAAGGGTCGTGAGGTGCTCCATTCTTTGCAAGGTCAAAAGGAGTTGGTTTTTTCATAAGGATAACCACATATCAAGTTTCCACAAACTAATTCTTGCCATCTTGTATATTACAAATTATTTATGGAATTTAGTGGCTAGGGGTATATAAGTGTTTAACCTTGGTTTTTGAGTCATTTGAAGTTGATCTAGAGTTTTATTGTTGTTGTGGAGCCCTTTACAAGCGATTTTGCCTCCATTGTTGTAGTTCCCAAAGTTGCCAATCACCTATCCTCAAGTTTGCATCATACTTCTAGGTTTTTCTCTTGTTTCCATTTTTACTTTTGGTTGCATGCATGGTCGATATGTTAATTTTAATCTTTGGGTAACTTAATGATCATTTAGTGTTGGATTTAGTGGAGATTTTGCTTGGGTGTGTTAGCCTCCCATATAAATTTTCTTTGATTAGTACAAATTAGGAGTCTAGGTTGCATTCCCTTGGAACAAATTTCCCAACTAGGTAGCAAGATTCCCTCATGCCCTAAGTTGTGCCCTACTCTCTAATCTAGGAATGCGATGGAGTGGGTTTTATGGAAGTCTTGGCACGAATAGGTCATCCAAGGTGTTACAACCCATTGTGTTACTACTTACTTACTTTTACCTAGTTGGGTGAAAATGCTTTAAATAAATGTATTTGTGCTTTATGTGAATTGGAAATATGAAGGATTATTTTTTTATTTATTTGATGTTATATGATGATTTTGCTTGTGAAATATATGATGCAAATGAATGTATTTGTTTTCGACTAACTACTATTTCAATGTACTAATTTGGGTGCAAGATTATAATCAAGCCTTTGAAAGAGAGGGGAAGTATCACTCAGGGGAAGAACTTGGTCTGGTAACCCTTAATAAGACCTAAACTGAGCTTTCAAACACTCACTTCTAGTTTGGTCGAGTCGGGTCAATTGCTTGGGAAATAGTAAGTTACCTTTTGGTCTTGTTTGAGTATGGTTAGAAGTAGTTAGGGTTTTATTCATGAACATTCTTGTTTAGGGGGTTAAAAGTGTTGAATCTCTTTGTGATGTGAGAATTCTTCTTATGTGTCTATATTTAATAGATAGGATATATATACATAATATATATATGTATGTGTTAAATGATAAACTCATGCATATGAGTAAATACAAACATGAGTATACATAGATAGATGTATCTACACATGCTCATGAACGGATTACCCATATGCATGGGAATTTTGATCAGATAAGGTGACATATATACATATATATATACACTTCATGTATATATGTCAATCGATATGACTATGAATATGTGTTTAAATATCAAGGCATATATATATATAAACATACGTGTATGTATTGACGAAAAGGAAATGCCCATACTAGTATATTAATATATATATATATACACACATGTATCAATATATGAAATATGAGAGTATGTAATGTGCATTCAAATATCGAATAAAGTATTTTATAAACTTATAAGTGGAGATACATATATATACATATTTTGTGATATATTTAATATATACATATTAAATATTTGTGTTAATGATTTCAATAGTGTTGAATTATTTATCAAAGCGAATAGCATATTAAACACAACCAACTCTAAGTATAATGCACATCATATACATTATGTATATTGTGCAGAAATAAGGGAATAATGCTTATAGGCTATGCATGAACATTAAGCTTTGTTTAAAGTATTTGAAATCCTAAGTTATGAGAAACATTTGCATAACTGGAGAATAGTGCATAACATCAAATACAACCAATGTGAAATGCATAAAATACAATACTTAGTCAAACATGAAGGAAAAAGGGAAATGCAACGTATAGGAAACATAGAATTGGTCTTTAGCAAACAGTGACCCAAAAGATAGGATGCGTGATGTTTTGGTGGCACCAACTTATGAATAGTTTGACCCATTTAGAAGTCTAAACCTGCAATATGAATTCCAACATATGAAGCCAAATTAAATATGAGAAATGGTCAAGTGAGAAGCTGGCCAAATAAGTCGACTTGTAGAAGACATTAACCTTGCACTTTTGATTGTTATTCTTGTTGTCCATTTGAGTGGGCGAATCATTCTTAATGTGAAATCTGGCTGTGTATGTATTTACTATGCAATTATTTTAGCAACCACCTTTTATTTTTCTTGTTGATTCGAACCCTTTGGTTTGAGAAGTGTCATCTTTGATAACTTGTTTTTAGCTTGCAACTGCTCATATTTGGGCATAAATAGAGGTGCTTTCTCCCTCATTTGAGATGCATTATGCACACTTGATGTTTAGTTTATGAGTTATTGCTATTTTGATTTTTTGAGTTGTGAGTTGGTGAGAGATTTCTGAGAGTTGTGAGAGGATTTTGAGTGTAATAATTTGGTGAGTGGAAGAGAGATAGTGGGGAATTACTTGCTGATTTTGGGAAGGTTGAACTAGGAGTCTAGTTTGATCAATTGGAGCATTGCATAAACAAGCATGTTGATTTCTACTCTTTTATGCTTTTATATGTTTTTGAAAGATTGCATGATATTGTTTGTCTTGTTTGGGAAAATCAGTAAGTTGTTTTTTTGGAAAGGTTATTCTCTTCTTATGTGAAAAAGAAAGATATCTTGATATACCTAGTCTAAGTATATTAATTATTTGAGTGTATGTATATATATTCCATATTAAGGAATGGGTGTTTATAGTAGCATTATATACTACATTATAGTCAAAGCTTATATAGTAGATGCTTATCTTAGTTGACTCATAGAATTAGTTTGAATTACTTAGATGAAGTGTCATAGTAAACGTAAGAGGTAATAGGTTGTTCATGGGGTTAAATTAATCCATGGGAAAGGGAATAACCTATGCATAGAATATGAATGGTCAAATACAAATCAATCTAGGAAGGTGGGTGAGCATACGATGTCCATTCCAAATTAGGGGTGATGAATACTTTAGCCAAAGTGTTGTATGTTGCCACTATATACATTTTCAGTTCATTGTGATCCAGGTTTACATACTAGGTAGGTAATGTCATATGATAGGTTGTAGCCATTGTGTGACAGTTCTAGATATGTAGGACACAACACTAAGCTCATAAAAGGTCATAATTATGAGGTTACCAAACCAATCTCTTCGACGAAGGGTAGGGCCATCTTACCTAGTTTGGTAGATGTGCGGGGGACCACAGTTAGTCCATGGTTGGTGAAAAAGCGCTTGATTGATGCTTCTTCTCATCGGTTGGGGACCAAGTTTTGATGGAGGGCATCTGGACCATTTGTATATCCATTTCTAGTAAGATCAATGGAGCCTTGTATGTGTTTTGTATCCATTATGATAGAAATATTGTAAAGGAGAAATGTTATCATGTTATCATGAAATTATGTACTATGAAATCTATACTTTGGAAAGTTGTAATACTTTGATATAATGCAATGGGAAATTTTGGAAATATGTTATTTCAAAAGTGCATGTTATCTTTATGTTTGAAAAGAACATTTGTATTGCTCATGATGGTTAGATACAAGTTTAAACTATTTACTTGAGGTTAAAACATAGGAAAGTTACTGTGTAGAAAAAATGGGCATGTTACACATGGTATTGGAGCTACTATGTTTAGCTTTGGAACCTATGTGCTCACTATGTTTTCCCCTCCAACATTATGCATCTAATGTTTGGAAATTATTATGCTAGGATGGTGTGTCTCAAGTTAACTGCAAGGAAGTTAGTAATCGGAAATGAGTGCTACCTATGGGCCAAGAAGGAAAGAGAAACCCTTGTTCATACAATTGAGGGAACCAATCGGGACAACACTATTTGGCTAAGAGATACTGAGACATTTAGTCACACTCTTTCATGGATTACGTAGAGTCTAAGCTAATGTATTGTAAACTTGGTATTATCTACTCAATTTAGAGGATTAACTGGTTGAATAGTCCACTTCACATTGCTTAAGACTACATTAAATTATCAACCCAAGGCTTCTAAACTTATGATGGTGTAACATTATATATGCCTTCATGGACTTTAAAATACTTAAACTACCCTTCATAAGTTATTCTACTTACTGAAAACTCACAAAACTGTAAAATAGTAAAAGCATAAGTTAGGACTAGTTGCTACAGGTACCTACAATAAAGACTAGAACTGAACTACTATTAATAAAATGATACTATGTTAACCGAAACTTAATAAAAGAATAATTACTCAACTAATCTATCCTCTGGAGTGCTACTACTAATCATTACATGCATATTCACAAACATTCATCCATAATAAGCAAGAACTGAAACTTCAATTAACTTGCATATGATACATGAACAATGATAAACTAATAACAACTATTAGCAAAAATAAATAACTGAAAGATGAAGTGAAGAACAATACCTTGAGTGGCCTACTCAAGTAACTATTACCACTTAACTGAACACAATCTAAATAATAGATTTTATGCACCCCATAAGATTAACTCCATTCATTGCATATTGTAAAAGATTACAAAAAATCTTTCCACATATTGGACTCAATCATTTGGAATATTTTTCATGTCTTGAAACTGAAAGTAACTAGTAGCATGAAATTGATAAAAATCAACTAACTATCCTACGGATTCAACCAATAGCTATATACAGGCTAAGGGAATCATTATTGAAAGCAACAACTAATTGAAATCATTAACTCCACTCCCAAATAATAGAGTGTGGAATTAAGATTTGAATTATTCAACCTACAACTAAAAAGGAAGAGAAATCCTATCAGAACTAGAACTCTGTCAAAACAAAACTGTATGTAAATATACAACCACTTGTCAAAATTCCATGGGTGAAGGGAACCTTCTCTTTAGTGTTTATTAAACTGGTCACAATAACCCACATCCAATCTTTATTAAGAGCCTTTGATCAATGACCACCATGTTCAACTTAACTGGGAGCTCCCCTTGCTTTGGTGTCCAGTCATCCCTTTTGCTATGGGTTCACCCCACAACTATTGCGCTATGGTTGTTTTTGAGCTGCAAACAAGTTAATCTTGCAAAACATGTACACAAGGATAACTATCATAATTAATTCATAACATTCTATCAACAGTCCATACATTCATTCATATAAACCATATAATAATAATATATTATAACAATAATTTCATCATCATAATTAAGGTTCAAATCTGCATAATGGATATAAAAGGATGGTATAATGTAGGAACATTTCCTGGAGAATAGGTTTAAAAGTATCTTAAAACAGATATAAAAACAACATAAACTAAACCATTATCTAGACCTATCACTCCCCTCAACTAGATTTTTGCTTGTCCCCAAGCAAAACATTAGGGATCTTGATTGTACTGCTAAGCAATTTGTCTTAGGTCCATAACTGTGCTAACACCCTGAATCTGCCTTAGTAAAAACCTTGATGTTCTAAAAGTTGCCTCATCTGAATAGCTCGTGCTCTCTCACATTCATCACTTTTCTCCCCTGTCTAATGTGGAATGAGATAAAGGAGAATCAGTGGATGAAAAGTGAGTGGCATCCAATGAACTCCTTGGTTGATATCAATTTCCATGTAAGTACATTCCCTCTGAAGCATAACAATGAAATTATGCATGGAATGCGGCTCTTTCTTTTGTAGTTTAGGTGTCAAACTATTCCATCTATCTTGCACATATTTAAAACACTGTTGGCCTACTTCCACAACTAACATTTGCATTTTGTCATAGTCTATCACCCTGAGCTTCATGATTTTCTTACCTACTCCCTTGTGCATAAGGAGTCTCATCCATTCATCAATTATTGTATATGGATCCTTAGCCTCTCTTCTGATTGGAAGGGCAATAGATTTTTTTATCTTCATATTCCCCCATAATATCACACCTAAGCTGTTCATTTCTATAGTAAGAGGCAAGTTCCTTGATCTGAATATCCCCCACAAAGATTAAAGGGTTCCATTTTGTTTCATCGGGTATCACACAGTTGTGTAAATAAAATTCACACAACTAATCCTAGTCTTCGGGTGTAGAAACAACAAAATGTTCAAGAAACTTAGAGGTTTGAATCATGCCAATTGAATGCTTGCTAACTAATCTACTAAACTAAAAATATGAAAAACTTTCTTGTAGGAACAGTGCATAAGTTCTCAGTGGAGGCCTACACCTGACTATTTGTGTAGCCTTATCTGCTATCTCCTTCAACTGAACTGCTATTTTATTTAGTTCCATATCCTTCTTTTCCAATTCCTGTTCATAGTTTTCCTTTTCATTTCTCCACTTCTCTTTTTCCTTTGCAAACTTATCAATTACTTTCCACAATTGGTATCCAAGTGATCAGGTTGTATGATAATCAAGAGTTTTAAGAGGAGGTCTCTCATCTGACACTACCAATTCTTTATCCCTTGTCTTAGTAACAATCAACTACGTCAACACATCTAGTCTAGTGCCATGACCATATAGCTACAGTTTCTCCTCCATCTCCTTCATTTTTGCCTCTCTTTCTTTATCCTTCTGCTCATAATTCTGTACCAATTCTTCTAGGTGCTTAATTCTATCTAGTTCCTCTTGGAGTTCCTTTCTTACATCCTTTCCTTCAATGTAAGCTTCTTTTGCATTCCCAAACTGCTCATTACTCTCTTCATAATCTCTAGGAGTGGGAAAGGTTTCTGTTTGAAATTTCTTGGTATCAAATATATCTTCTGATTCAGAATCAAAAGTGGTCTTTACATACCTTCTCTTTTTCACTGGTACATTCTCATTACCAGGAGCATTTCTCTCCAATTCAGAGTTAGTTTCTACATTCGTGACATTTTCTTGAGGTTTTTTCTTCTGGTGTTGTTCTTCCTAAGGTTTTTCTTCTACATTTCCTTTTGTAGCACTTTGGTTCCCGAGCCAACTAGAGCATCTAGGTGTTAATACTCCTTCAATTTTCCTCTTCTCCCTCTTAACACTCTTTTTCTTTTTAGAAACTTCCTTCTTTTTCTACTTTTGAGTATCCCTCCATTTCTCTAAAATATCTTCTTCTAGTTTCAAGGGTGTAGGAGAAGTAGATACACTGCCTCTCCGACTTTTAGATTTTTGTGACTTAGAAGAAGGTAATTCCTCATTTATGGGCGACCTAGACTCTGAATCTATAGGTTCTTCATGCTCGCCTTGGCTATGGGTAGGTGAGGCCATGAGGGTTTTCCTTTTTAGGTTCATCTTGGGGCTCATTTTGGTTTTCTGCATCCTCGGGCACTTCCTCAGGTGCTACGGGTGCTTCTAGCAAACTATTAATGTCTTTGAATTCTTTTGCCCTGAAATCCTCCCACCTCACTTGTGGGTATTGGATTCTTAAACTCTTTTTTATTAATAAGGTAACTAAGCAGTGATGAGAGAGGGAAGTATCACATTGCCTTTTCTGATATTTTGAGGTCATTCGTTTGAACAAGTTATAGAGAAAATTTAGTACATTTACTACCCTATTATGCCTGAGATGACTTAACAATTTGGAATGGGTCATATAAAAAAGATTATGTCTACCATCACTGTTGGATGTTGTGGTTGTGTTGCTGATATGTTGTTGTTAATAATGTCAACACTATTAGCATTAATTCATTTGAAGTTGTATATGTCGAGGATATTGAGAAAATTGTAAAGAAACAAGTTGCAGGTTGTCAGTGGTGAAGTTCAGTATGATGGTATGTTATGTATGTTGATGATCAGAGGTTGTGGACTAAAGGGTTTTTTGTTGAGTGTATCTAGTTTATTCATGTTAAGTTTCTGAGATTCGTGTGAAGATTTGATCGAGTTATGAAGATTTTTATTCTGATAGTTTTTTTGTTTCTTCAGTTGGTGTTCTTGATTGAAGATGATGCTATTTCAGTTAGTTCAGTTGTTGTAGATGCTTCTCTTATGATTCGTGATGCTTGTGGATGTTTCTAGATTGTGCTCTATCTTTGTTGCACGCCCACATTGATCGTTGTGCTCGTGGTTGGCGATTTTCTTTTGCGTGTTCATGTTTTTCTTGTTCTTGGCTGACATAGTGTTTGTAGCGTGTTGTGGATCTTCGAGGAGAAATTAATTGAAGTGTCTTCATGCTAGAGATGTTGTTTTGGGTCCTCACTAAGTTGTGGCTGACCTTGGTTGATTCACATTGTTAATCTTAAATGTTTTGGGCCAACAATTTATATTCATTTTATTACTTTTGTTGAGGCCGACATGGAGCGATGAAATTTCTTGTTGTGGATATTTAAGAGCGATTGTTTATTCGAATTGAAGTGTGCAAGGGTGTGCTTCTGTGTGTGTGAAAATATTGTTCAAATCATTTGAAGGTAGAGCAAAGTGTGAAGAAGTGTGCAAAAGAGTAAAGAATTGTTCATGTGCTTAACTAGAACTGTAATCAAGCATTAGCAGATGCTATTTTCTTAGTTCAAAATCTGGATGGCTGTAATTTGAATCTCTTTGTATGACAGTGTCTCTTTCTTTGTAATTGAGCACTGAGCTCTAGGCAGTGTACCAGAATGCATGTGCATTCCCCATATTTCATTTTCATTATACTTTTAACAGGGTATAATCTTGTGGACTGACCTCCATCGTGGTTTTTCCCCTAATAGGGTTTCCATGTAAAAATTCTTGGTGTTATGTGTGTTTCTGATGTGTTGATGATTTATGTTTCAATGGTTAATAATTAGATTTGAGAATAAGGTTAATATGTGGAATAAGTTTTGAATTTCTATGACAACTGATTCACCCCCCCTCACAGTTGTTTGCCCTTGTGTTGCCAACAATTGGTATCAGAGCAGGTTCCTTGGAAGAAGTTTAATAGCTTAAGGTGATCTGGGATGGCAAGTTACAAGAAGGATAGTCTGAGATTTGATGGAACAAATTATTCTTTGTGGAAGACTCGAATGGAGTGCCATCTGATATGCATTGGTGAACCCTATTGGAGCATTACAAGTAATATGTATATTATTCCACAAAATGGTCCTACTACTTCTGCTGAGATCAAAGATGCCGAGTATAATATTCGGGCTAAGGAAGCCTTGTTGAGTGCTTTGATTGGTTTTGAGATGATGAATGTTATGGATCTGAAGACTGCTCATGAGATCTAGAAAAAGTTGGAAGCCTTGTATGAAGGTGATGCTAATGTGAAGATCGATAAGTTGCAGAGTTTGAAAGGGAAATATGAAAGGTTGAGAATGGGTGATGATGATAACATTAATACTTTCATGCAAAGAGTGAATGAACTTGTGTGTGGTATTAGATGTGCTAGTGGAAAGATAGACGAATCTGAGATCATTGCTAAAGTGCTTAGATCCCTGCCTGATTCTTACAAAGTTAAAGCTAGTGCTATTGAAGAGCTCCAGATTGTAATAAACATAACCAGAGATACGTTGGTTGGTAAGCTGACTGCTTTTGAGTTGAGTGAATTTGGTGATGCCCTTCCTAAGGTTGAATCTAAATTTAAGGCTACTACTTCTGGAAGAGATAGACAAAGTTATGATCCAGGTGAGAGTTCATCTAGAAAGACATTCAAGTATGAGGATGAAATCAAACAGATTGAAGAAGAAAAAAGAGAGCTAGAAGAGATGGAAGCACTTATTGTTAGAAGAGTACCAAGAGGAAAAGGTAAGTATGAAGGAAAATTTCCTCTTAAATTTTTTTCTTGCAATAAGATAGGTCATTTTGCATCAAGGTGTCCAGAAAGAGCTCCTAAACCAAGAAATAACAAGCCTAGATTTTAGAAGAAGTGTTACTATGCTACTGATGAAGGTGTGACAAATGATGAATATGATAAAGGAAATATAAGTGATGATGAATGGGTATTTATTGCTATCAAAGAAAATAATCTTGTATCTATTGAATCTACTAGTTGTACAAATGTGGAGAAATCCCTTGCTACTTTAATTGTAGAGAAAGATGAATGGGTAATTGACAGTGGATGTTCACATCACACGACAAGAGACAAAATTAAGTTTGTAAGCTTGGAAAAGTATGATGGTGGTGTTGTGAGATTTGGTGATAATATAGCTGGTGTGATATGTGGAAGAGGTTGCATTTCTCTTGATGGTAAGCATAATACTGATGATGTTCTGTATGTGGAAGGCTTGAAGCATAATCTTTTGAGTGTTGGTCAAATGGTTGATAAGGGATACAATCTTTAGTTCAAGGATGGAAAGTGCATAATATCGAGTTCCGAAAATGAAATTGCATCAGGTACAAAAACAAAAGGTAATATCTTTCACTTGAGTGTTGCTAGTAAAAGTTGTTTGATTGCTCAAGTTGATGAAAGTTGGTTATGGAATAGGAGGTTGTGTCATGTTAACTTTAATAATATTGTCAAAATAAGTTCCACTAAAGCTGTGAGAGATCTACCTAAGTTGGTGAAACCTACTAATGCAATATGCAAAGAATGTCAGTTGGGAAAGCAAACTAGGATTTCATTTCAGAGTAAAAATCATTGTTCAAATGAATTGTTAGAGCTTGTGCATATTGATCTATGTGGTCCCTCTAAGGTAAGAAGTTTACATTTTACGGGTATTTCATGTTACTCATTGATGATTATTCTAGAATGGTATGGGTTACTTTCTTAAGGGAGAAGTCTGAAGCACTAGAAAAGTTCAAGATCTTTAAAGCTATGGTTGAGATAGAGACATGTTTGAAGATTAAATGTCTGAGATAAGATAGAGGTGGTGAATTCACTTCCAGTGAATTTAATTCTTTTTGTGAAGACCATGGAATAAAGAGACAATTATCTACACCGCAGACCCCTCAAAAAAATGGAGTTGGGGAAAGGAAGAATAAAACAATTAAAGATGTTGCTAGAACTATGATATTGGAAGGAAATGTTCCTCATCTCTATTGGAGAGAAGCTGTGAGTACTGCTGTGTACCCATCAACCGGGTACAAATCAAAGGTGATACTAGTAAGACCCCTTTTGAGCTATGGACTAGTCAAAAGCCTACTGTTAAATACTTCAAGACATTTGGAAGCAAACGTTATATTAAGAGAGATGAAGACATAGGGAAATTTGATGCTAGGAGTGATGAAGGTATCTTTCTGGGTTATTCTACTAAAAGAAAGGCCTACCGGTGTTATAATAAAAGATTGAAGAAAATGGTTGAAAGTGCAAATGACAAGGTTGATGAAGACTTAGGTACACCATCCAGAACCTATGGATATGATTATGATGATCATGATGACAATACAAACAAAGGAAAGCAAGTTCAGAGTTCAAATCAAGTGCAAATCAATCTAGTAAATCAAGAAAATGAAGAAGGAGAAACTGGTGAAAGAACAGAAGAGAGATAAGAAGAACCTGTAGTTGAAGAACATCCTAAGAAGACTTTGAGGTATGTAAGACTGAATCATTCAGAAGATCAGATTATAGGTGATAAGAACAAAGGTGTCCAAACTAGGAGAAAGATTGCAGAAGAGTATTGCTTGATATCAAAGACTAAGCCTACTAGTGTGAATGAAGCATGTAAAGATGAGCATTGGGTTGAAGCAATGAAATTAGATTTAAAACAAATTGAAAATAATGATACATGGATTCTTGTTCCTAGACCTAAGGACAAGAATGTAATTGGAACCAAATGGGTCTTTAGAAACAAACTGAATGAGCAAGGTGAAGTGGTTAGAAATAAAGAAAGACTAGTATGTAAAGGATATTCACAGATGGAAGGAATTGATTTTGAAGAGACATTTTCCCCCGTTTCTAGAATTGAAGCTGTAAGATTATTTATTGCCTATACTGCTCATAAGAACTACAAAGTTTATCAGATGGATGTCAAATTAGCTTTTCTAAATGGTGAATTGGAAGAAGTGTATGTTGAGAAACTTGATGGATTCCAGTTGACTAATAAGGAAGATATGGTGTGTTGGTTAACAAAAGCATTGTATGGACTCAAGCAAGCCCCTAGAGCATGGTATGGAAGATTGGATAAGTATTTGTTGAAGCTTGGATTTAACAAAGGTACTACTAATACTAATCTGTATTTCAAGATTGATCATAATAAAGATTTGATTGTGGAAGTCTTTGTTGATGATATCATTTTTGGAGGAGATGATGGTTTGTGCATGAAGTTTGCTAATGAGATGCAAAATGAATTTGAGATGTCTATGATTGGTGAGATGAATTTTTTTTTGGGATTGCAAGTTACTTAGTTAGATAAAGGGATTTTTATATCTCAGTCCAAGTATGTGAAGGAATTGTTGAAGAAGTTCGGTATGGAAGATTCAAAGCCAGTTGGTACACCTGTGGTGACCGGATGTAAGTTGACAACAAAAGATGATTCTTTGAAAGAAAATCAAACAAGATACAAATCAATGATTGGTGGATTGTTGTGTTTAACTAAAACTAGGCTTGATATCATGAATGTTGTATGTATTGTTGCAAGATTTCAAGCTAATCTGAAGGAATCTCATGTGATTGTTGTGAAGAAATTTTTTAGATACTTGAAGAGAACTGTTGATCTTGGCCTATGGTATCCTAAAGATGATGATCTTACCTTGAGTGCCTTTACTGATGTTGTTTGGGCAAGAGATGTGAATGATAGAAAAAGTACCAGTGGTGGAGCATTTTCTTGGGTAAGAAGCTAATTTCATGGTTAAGCAAGAAGCAAAATGCCATTTCCTTGTCTACTGCAGAGGTTGAATACATTGCTGCTGCTAACAATTGTCTTCAAGTCCTATGGATGAAGCAGATGCTGAAGGATATCGGAATTGTATATGATGATCCTATTGCTATATTCTATGATAATTAAAGTGCTATTAACATTTCCAAGAATCTGGTGTTGCATTAAAAAACAAAGCATATATCTATCAAGTTTCACTTTTTGAGGGAGAAGGTAAGTGAAAAGGAAGTCAGACTGGAGTATGTGCCTACTAAGGAGCAGATTACAGATATTTTTACCAAGCCGTTGCCTAAGGATACTTTTGAGTATCTTAGAGGGAAGTTAGGGGTGATTACCCCTCCTAACCAGAACTAAGGATGCATTGCATTGCATCAATCTATGCATTTCATAGTATTATCTTGTTTCAGATTGATGTTGTGGTGGCTGCTACTCAGGTGGAGTAGTGAAATGGTTCATAAATTTAGATATGTGGTTCAGAGCTTAGAGATCTTTGTCATTGATTTCAAAGGGGGAGAAGAGTCATGTGAAAAATTGGTGATTCTCTGGGGAGAAAAGCCTTGTGGGGAGAAAGATTATGTGAAAGTATTGAGGAGAAGATGAGTCAAATCCTAAGGGGGAGTAAGTGTCAAGAGTTAGTTGCATTGATGGTGTTTTTCACATCATGTGTTTCCATCAATGCCAAAGGGGAAGATTGTTGGATGTTGTGGTTGTGTTGCTGATATGTGGTTGTCATTGATGTAAACACTATTAGTATTAATTCATTTGAAGCTGTATATGTCGAGGATAGTGAGAAAATTGTAAAGAAATGAGTTGCAGGTTGTCAATGGTGAAGTGAAGTTCAATATGTCAGTATATTATGTACGTTGATGATCAGAGGTTGTGGACTAAAGGATTTGTTGCTGAGTGTATCTAGTTTATCCATGTCAAGTTTCTAAGATCTATGTGAA
Organism: Sequoia sempervirens; assembly: GCA_007258455.2. Taxonomy (NCBI): domain Eukaryota; kingdom Viridiplantae; phylum Streptophyta; class Pinopsida; order Cupressales; family Cupressaceae; genus Sequoia; species Sequoia sempervirens. The sequence goes on along the minus strand of VDFB02257064.1, from coordinate 2,079 downwards.
GATTTGATCGAGTTATGCAGATTTTCATTTTGACAGTTTTTCTATTTCTTTAGTTGGTGTTCCTGATTGAAGATGATGCTATTTAAGTTAGTTTAGTTGTTGTGGATTCTCCTCTTGTGATTCGTGATGCTTGTGGATGTTTCTAGATAATGCTCTATCTTTGTTGTACATCCACATTGATTATTGTGCTCGTGGTTGGCATTTTTCTCTTGCGTGTTCATGTTTTTCTTGTTCTTGGTCGACATAGTGTTTGTAGCGTGTTATAGATCTTTGAGGAGAAATTAATTGAAGTGTCTTCATGCTGGAGATGTTGTTTTGGGTCCCGACTAAGTTGTGGCCAACCTTGGTTGATTCACATTGTTAATCTTAAATTTTTTGGGCCGATAATTTATATTCATTTTATTATTTTTGTTGAGGCTGACATGAAGCGATGAAATTTCTTGTTGCGGATATATAAGAGCGATTGTTTATTCAAATTGAAGTGTGCAAGGGCGTGCTTCTATGTGTGTGTGCAAATATTGTTCAAATAATTTGAAGGCAGAGTGTGGATGTGAAAATCTGTATATGGTTAGCATTTTAAAACCAAAATAATCCTCAACATCCCTATGAGATAATGAAACATGTTAGATATGCTAAGTAAGATATTAAAACAACAAGAAAAACCAAATAAGCATACAAACAACATGAATCAACTTCATCTCATAGTGGATTGGTGTCACATGTGCTAGTGACCCTTTCCCAATCCTTGATAAGCTTAGATGATGATGATAAGATGGACAAGATTAGCTCTCCATTGAAGAGAGTAACCTTGTATGAGATTGGAGATGAAAATGCTAAGATTGTGGAGTGGATGAACAAAATCAGTTCTCAAACCAAGAGAGTGACTTTGCATAAAGATTATGGAGACCTTGCTTGGAGGATGAAGCCTCTCATTTATAGATTATCAAGTTGAAAGAATGTATATGAGAGAGCAATGTGGGATAAAAAACAAGCCAATGAGATGAGGACACTTGTCATCATGTGAGTGGTTGATGTATGTGCAAGATTTGGGAAGAGTGCCCATGAGAGGGAGAATTTGAATTCAAATTTGAGAGTAAATGCTAAGTGGGGGACAAGAAAATGATCAATAAATGCAATGTTGGAGGGACAAATCAACTTGCCTTTGAATTCAAAATTGAGGGAATATTCCCCATAAATGCCATGTTGATGGAAAATCTTGGATTTAATAAATCAATAAATTGATTTATTTGTGCAAGTGGCTAAATCTAGAGAATGCAAGTGGGTAAGTTTAGCATTTAATCATGGTTAGATTAGATTAATGATGATTAGGATGATTTGACCTTTAGGACTTTGATATTTGATTTATTTAAATCAGAAAATGATGGAATATGACTTGGAGATTTAATTAAATAAAGTCCTGATTTATTTGATGAATGGAATATGATTATGCATGATGTAAATTTGACATGTCTACATTTTGCCCCTCTTTGAAGCAATGTACATGTTGTGTTGGTTCAAAGAATAAACTTGTCGCGATCGAAATCATTTTTTTTTCTAATTTTAAAGATGCCCCAGCGGAAAGAAGTACACTAGTACATTGCCCCCTCGAGAGATCGAGTGAAAAGATTCGATTTGAGGGTCGATCTCGTGATAAAGAGGTTCAAAAATGGGTGGTTATGGACGAGGATGCAAATGAGATGATTTTAAGATGCTTAGAATAACAAATCTATATTATCCTAAACAACTTAAATGATTATATGATGTAAGATGGATGAGATTGATGATGTGATATGCTATGGATGATTTACGAGATGCTTAGACTAACAGATCTATATTATGATGATGATATGAATGCACGATGGATGCATGATGGATGAACTGGTGATGAATTGGTGTTAGTATGGAAATGAGATGATGACAAGAGGATCCAACAAGCCAACATTATGAGAGATGATGATGAAAAATGATGATAAGAAATGACGATGATAGATGGATGATTTGCTTATCAAGGATTGGGATTTTCAAAGGGTCACTTACTTTATGTTTGATAACACGCTTAAGTACAATGCATCAAGGTAT
>VDFB02257063.1:0-27825 GCA_007258455.2 Sequoia sempervirens | reverse complement strand
ACCTCAACTTTATCAATTTTTGTTTTCAGCCAAAGCCACATCTCTTTTAGGTTAGGAGATACTGAAAATGGGATCCCAAATACCTTATCTATTTATGGGGGGGCCCCACTAAAGATCAAACTTTTGCACCCAACTAGGGGGGTGTCAATCCACCCTAGCAATATGGACTTAGCTTTTGAGACCTTTGCTCCATAGGCTAGGAAAAATAATTCCAGTTTGGTCAATAACCTACTTAAGTTTACTTCTTCCAACTCCAAGAAGATAGAGGTATCATCTACAAATTGAATATTCAGTAGCTCATTATTATCAAGTAGAGAGATCCCTCTCACTTTAGGAGATAGATTGTTTTCCCTTAGAAAATAGTGAAGAGAATATGAGGCAATGACAAACAAGGCAGGGGCAATAGGACACCCCTACCTAATTGATCTTTCTAGCTTAATGGCTTCAAATCTGGTACCATTCACTTCAATCATGGCAGAGGCATCATTGAGGAGGGTGCTAACCATCCTGGTGAAGCCTTGTGGGAAACCAAATGCATCCAGAGTCATTTTTAAGAAGGACCACTCCACTTTGTTGTATGCCTTCTCAAATTCCAATAAGAGCATTGCAACATTTTGCTGAGATCTTTTTGCCCAATCTATGGCCTCTCAGCTAGTTATCAAGTTTTCAAGTATATATCTCCCTTTGATAAACCTAGTCTAGGTTAAATTTATGAATTTGGGGAGGATTTTGGTTAGTCTCAAAGCAAGAACTTTAGCAAGCACTTTGTAGGATACATTCAAAAGAGTTATAGGCCTCTAATTTTTAATCAGTGTTTTATCCCCTTCTTTAGGTAGTAGTTTGATTAGGTCCTAGTTAATGCAATGTACCAAGGACCCTTTGGCAATGGCATCCAAGTAGACCTAGTAAAGATCCTTGCTAATCAAAATGAATACCTTGTAGAATTCCATAGGGAGGCCATCAATCCTGGGAGATTTATCATTACTCATGGAAAGGATTGATCTTTTAATCCCTTCCTTGGTTATCTCAGCAACTAACTACATACTGTCCTCATTGGAAATTTTCCTAGGCATCAAGCACTTGAGCTTGTTTCTAGCCTCCAAACAGTCTTCTCCTTGTAGAAAAGAGTAAACTATTGCAAGATGTCTTCTTGCTTAGACAGGGTCACACCATTGTGACAAATCTGATCAATTTTCTCCTTCATACCTTTTTCTTTAATATACCTGAAAAATAATTTTGTCCCCTTATCCCCATTACTAAGCAAATTGAGTTTAACCCGCACTTTCAGCCCCTGAATCTTGTTGGCTTGCAACTTCCTCAAGGATTTTTTTTCCTTATTGAGCACCTCATAGAGGTGCTCATCCATATGTTTTTCTTGAATCCTTGTTTCAACAACAAGTAATTCATCTTGGAGGCTATCCTCTTCCTTCCTCCTATCCAGGGCCTTCTTTCTGCCAATTGACTTAGAGATATACTTCCAAGACAAAAAAATTTGATTCCATCTTTCAATAGGGTTGAGGTCTTTCAACATCCACCTATCGATACCTCTTAAGGTATTAACACCTTCAATGAAATCTTGGTCCCTCAACAAACTAGTGTTGAGTAAGAAGTTTTCCTTCTTTTTGGGACTAATCTTACGCTCACTATTTAAACTTATCTTTGCCTTGATTGGGTGATGATCAAATAGTGTGTATGGGTAAACCAAAACTTTACTCCCTTCACTGAAAGTCTCAAAGCAGCATAAATATTTATTGGCATAGAACATGTCCAACCTAGAATAGATTCTCTTGCAACCCTTCTGAGAATTACACCAGGAGAACCAAACACCATTGTTTTCTTGTTTAAGACCTTTGAGAGGGTCAATAATATTGAGCCTATTCTTTATTATGAGCTAGTAGTGCCTCTTATTCCCTTTCCATTCCATATCAATACCACCCTTTTTGTCTTCTCTATGCTCAATCATGTTAAAATCCCCGCCTATGATCTAGGGGACATCTTGCAGCCCTGCAAGCCACCTCCAAAGCTCACTCCTACTGAGGTAATCATTTGGTGCATAAATTGAGCAAACATTGAATTTGGCATCCCCCCTTTCAAAGGTGGTCCAAACTGCCCTATTGCATAAAGAAACCCCTAAGTCAGTGAGGTAGGGTTTCCACTTATTATCCACCAAGATGGCAACACCCCCTTTTCCTTTTTCATGATTGGCGGTCATGAACCATGAGTCCCCCTAGATAAACTTTAAGTTGGTTTCAAGCATAAATCCTACAACTTTGAGTTCTTGAAGGAAGACAAAGTCCTTACTTTGATCCAAATTAAGGAAACTTATGACTACATACTTTTTGTCTATGGACTCTAAGCCCCTGACATTCCATGATGTATTCAACCTCTATTTTAAAATAAGATAATTGCTTTATTTTATTTTTCTAATATTTTTCCTACCAAAGTAAATCTAAAAAAGAAAATAATTATTTTTCCTCCACTTATGTCCTAATATTAGTTTGTAAAAAAAATTATTTTTATCTTGTTTTTATTTTGCTTTAAACTTTATTTTAATTTATGTTTTTTAAGATTAAATGAAAAATATTATTTGAGATATTATTAAAACAAATTTATTTAAGGAAAATTTCAACCTCTATTTTAAAAATAAGATAATTCTTTTATTTTATTTTTCTAATATTTTTCCTACCAAAGTAAATCTAAAAAAAGAAAACAATTAATTTTCCTCCACTTATGTCCTAATATTAGTTTGTAAAAATCTTTATTTTTATCTTGTTTTTATTTTGCTTTAAATTTTATTTTAATTTATGTTTTTTAAGATTAAATGAAAAATATTATTTGAGATATTATTAAAACAAAATTATTTAAGGAAATTTTCAACCTCTATTTTAAAAATAAGATAGGTAATTGCTTTATTTTATTTTTCTAATATTTTTCCTACCAAAGTAAATCTAAAAAAGAAAACAATTAGTTTGTAAAAATCTTTAATTTTATCTTGTTTTTATTTTTATTTTTTTAAAACAAAAGCAGACAAGCCACTATAATATATTATTAATATTTATTATTTACATATCCCAGATTCAAAGGGCATACCAATAGGAAAGAATCCAGAAGAAAACCTCTAGTTATCGTCCAAAAATAAAATTACATAATTTGAGTGTAATACTCAAATTAATTACAACACTACCTTCCAGTACATTGCGTATATGTTTCTAGGCTTTAATACATCTATAGCACATTTTAGCTTTCAGTACATTGTATATCATTTTTTGTGTTGTGATCTTGAAATATTACATAATTGCATAATTAACATCCCCCTATTACATCACATTTCTTCCATCTTTACAAAAGCCCAAAAAAGCCTCCATATTTTGCCTGTATTTGCATAGGTTCTATAAAACCATGTTTTCTAACCACCATCCACATTCTTAGCTTTAATATAGTTTGACCAAAATTGTTCAAAATTTTTACTAGGCACCAAACATTCACCTATTCCTCAATCTGCATATTTTCTACAGAATTCTCCCCTTGCTCACCCTATTCTTCATCTGAATTTAGAGCAACATTCATATCTGGAACCTCAGCTGTTGCCCATGTCTGATACATATTATGCACACTCCTCTACATGGCTAGTTGTGCACTAACTAATTGGCGTTGAAGAACTGGTGGAGTTGCATGAACACAGTTATGGTAAAGCAAAAAAGAGACATAACGATATTTTTCTCTAAAACACTCAGACATTTATGTCCCCACATGAATATTAATTTCCCTTTGCATTTTTAGGGAAAGATTCTGGGCAAATAGGTCTGAACAGTGTTATAGGAGGTGTTGTTTTTGTTACCTGTGTTGTTGTTGGATCAATCTGTCTCTTTGTGGTTGATACTGGGGTGTCCATTGATCACTATTGCTTTGTCAGAGATATTTCTTTCTTTCTGTTTACTTTGGCTTCGTTATGTGTGATTTTTCTTTAAACTATATTTTAATTTATTTTATTTATTTTGAATGCTCTAGATAATGTTTAGATATTTTCAATTTTATTTTAATAATTATTTATATTTTATTATTATTTTTTAGACTAGAGGAATCGATCACGGGGTTGGGGGGAGACTAGACCTCATGACCTCTTGCCTACAACAAAATGCTTTAGCCAATCAACCTAGGCCCCTTGTCCCATTTTACTATTATTATTTATTAATTATCATTTTTTTGAATTATTTTTTATTTAATATATTAACTAATTATTATTACTATTATTTATCATATTCAATTATTATTTGCATCTAATTAATTAAGTAAGAAATATTTTTATAATTATTTAGAATATTAATTATAAGATTTAATAATTTCAATAGGAAGGGGTCATAACATTGACGATAAAGAATAGATAGATTGGACTAATTAAATAATGATCTAATTGAAAATGAATCAATGAGCATATAGGAAGTAGTGAAGAAGTACAGACACATACAAAAGCAACAATTACATACTAACACTTTCATAAGTAGACCTCTCTTAATATAGCAACACACACCCATTCTCGCATCTAGGGATCACACATTTTAAACAATTTGCATTACATCCTTTTGAATCCAATCGAGATTTGACTAAGTCAATCTCCCAAATATACCACAAACACCAAACTAGTCGAAAATAACTATTTCAATGGGATTGCATTCTAAGTGGGCTTAACATTAGGGAAACCTCTATAATTAAGTGTGCTTAAGCTGGAATAGTACTGGGATGGGTGACCTCCCAGGAAGGTCCAGTGTTTCACCTCTATGAGCATCACCTAGATGCAATGAGTGCTAAGTGGACCATTCATTATCATGAAAGATGGGTTCTTGTGAATCACTACTCATGAAATATGTGTCGATGAATTTCACTCGTAAAACTACACGATTGAATCGTGATAACAATATCACAATCTAACATATTAATCAAAAATTGACATGATCATATATAACATAAGTGCATCTACATCACCGTAACTAACCAAACATGGTCCCATCCTAATTGACGAAGGAAAGAGAGAAACAAGAGTCGACAACTACAAAATCAAATGTACTCATCTTTTTGTTTATTTTAACATTTACCTTAAATGGTCATGAACAATTTAACAAATAAATATTTTGAATAGTTTTTTATTGCTTTAAAACTAGCATACATATATTAAATATTAATATATATAAAATACGCCGAGAGTTATCCTTCTCGAGGTGCCTATTTTCATTATATATTTTATATGACATTATCAAATGTTGAAATCACTATAGCTATTTTTTCTATTTGGCCTTTGCTCACATTGATGAATGAAAATGTATATTCCCCCAAATGGTAAAATAAAAAGCAAATTGTGAAAATTAAAAGGAAAATACACTCGGAAAAGTAAAAATTCACCCAATCCATCCACAGCCAGGCAAATTATCCAAAACGCCAACATCAAAAGTTAAAACAAAGCCACATTTTTATTCACAAAGTTGGTTTTAAATAGCAATACAAAGTGAAAATCATTCAATTTGGATACTTTATGGACGTATTTTACCAGAATGTCAACCTCCAACTATCAAATGCAAATCAATTTTTCACAAATTTCAATTAGAAAATATCCTGCAAATTTTACTTGATATACAAACTAAAAATATTCATAAAAAGTAAAGTCCAACCGATCAAGATGTTGGCAGAGTTTCTGGCCATTTCTATTAGAATTATTGTAACCTTGAACCCTAATCTAAATTAACCATATCATTATAGAAGTGTCTATTGCACTGAGAAAAAATGATGAAAATAGGTGCCTCGAGACGGATAACTCTCAGCGTATTTTATATATATTAATATTTAATAAATGTATGCTAGTTTATATATATTTGAAGTACTAAAAAATAATAAAACTATTAATTATACCCTAACTTTGATTGAACCTTGATTGAACCGTAATCATAAACTCAATCCCTAGGAAACCCTAACGCAAAATGAACACTTATTAAACTCTAACCCTAACCCTAATTAAACACTAACCATAATTGGACTCAAAATATTTCTTACTCTAACCCTAATCTATGTCATAAATGTAATTCAAAACCCATATAACCATCTATAATGTATATAAAAAGCTTCTTCTGAACTATGCAACATATATTTGAATACATAAATGCATAAGTATCATAATTTATCATAAAAGTAATATCCATAAGTCATATAACCATTTTGAAAGTATATCAAATTAAATAAGATCTGTTGAAGGTAAAATAAGATGTAGATTATGGAAATAAAACTTCATTGTAATGGTGTAAATATATACATGACAAATTCTTCACTCATGAGAACTGTATTACGCCCTTTATTTTCAAACTAATCATGATATACTTCTTTAAGAAACTTTGGAAATGCAACTACTTTTGTATACACCTCTTTAACTTTTTTTGCAACATCTTCCATTTGCAATATTTCTAGTTCATCAACATCTTCGATCATTGAGTTGGTGTTTTCAATTTGTTCGAGAATTTGCTATAGTGCTCCAAAACAACTCTTTCACATTTGTCCATAATGGTTTCAGCAACATTGTTTGAGTTTACAGAGCCATGTGGGCTTGAAACAAAGATATTTTATTCATTCTTTGAAACATTCATAGTATCAATTATCTGGTGTTCAAAGTGGAATTCAATAAAATTAAGGTTCTTGTGAATCACTACTCATGAAATATGTGTCGATGAATTTCACTCGTAAAACTACACAATTGAATCGTGATACCAATATCACAACCTAACATATTAATCAAAAATTGACATAATCATATATAACATAAATGTATCTACATCAATAAAACATGAACATAAGTGTATCTACATCACCATACCTAATAAAACATGGTCCCATCCTAATTGACAAATGCAAGATGTACTTCTCATCTTTTTGTTTATTTGAACAATTTAATAAATAAATTTTTTGAATATTTTTTTATTGCTTTAAAATTATGTAGTGTCTCTTGTTTCCCTTACATCGTATCATGTGAGAAGAAGACATACTGAAGTTATAAATACTAAGTAAGCATGCGTGATAAAATTATTTTAAATTAATAACAACTATAGACCGTATGGAAACACTAAAACTATAGTAATAATGATTATAATATAATGTGAAGCTAAATATGGCGTATAAAGTATTAAGGGCATCATTTTTATTATTATTGATAGACAAACTAATAAAAATGTGGGCCTCATGTATATTAGATGTGCTCAATTTATGATGACATTGAAGACTATTTTAAGGTTGACATTGAACTTTTCAACTTAATCATCAAGTAACATAGTCATGTATATTAGATGTGCTCAATTTATGATGACATTGAAGACTATTTTAAGGTTGACATTGAACTTTTCAACTTAATCATCAAGTAACATAGTTTTAGATTTGTGTAAGGGTGAAATTTAACTTAGATGGAATGATTTATTGCAATTGGATATTGATAAATGGTATTATTATTTTTTTTGATAATTTAGAAGTGTTTTTGATCATGCGGTATGTCACGTAGATCTTCGACTCAGTTTAGCGAACTCAACCATCCTTGCCCTATTAGACTAAAGATTGGTGAGGATTTTTTATATTTTTTTTTCAAATATTTTGTCTAATTAATTTTTCATTGGCCCTAATTGCTTTTTTAAAAACCCCTTGTGTGCGGCCAACATAATTGATCTAAATCAATTATGTTGGCCGCACACAAGGGGTTTTTAAAAAATTATTTTAAATTAATAACAACTATAGACCGTATGGAAACACTAAAACTATAGTAATAATGATTATAATATAATGTGAAGCTAAATATGGCGTATAAAGTATTAAGGGCATCATTTTTATTATTATTGATAGACAAACTAATAAAAATGTGGGCCTCATGTATATTAGATGTGCTCAATTTATGATGACATTGAAGACTATTTTAAGGTTGACATTGAACTTTTCAACTTAATCATCAAGTAACATAGTCATGTATATTAGATGTGCTCAATTTATGATGACATTGAAGACTATTTTAAGGTTGACATTGAACTTTTCAACTTAATCATCAAGTAACATAGTTTTAGATTTGTGTAAGGGTGAAATTTAACTTAGATGGAATGATTTATTGCAATTGGATATTGATAAATGGTATTATTATTTTTTTTGATAATTTAGAAGTGTTTTTGATCATGCGGTATGTCACGTAGATCTTCGACTCAGTTTAGCGAACTCAACCATCCTTGCCCTATTAGACTAAAGATTGGTGAGGATTTTTTATATTTTTTTTTCAAATATTTTGTCTAATTAATTTTTCATTGGCCCTAATTGCTTTTTTAAAAACCCCTTGTGTGCGGCCAACATAATTGATCTAAATCAATCATAAAATGATTTCTTTTCATTTTGTAGAGAATGATGTGTAGATTGATGTCATATTGATCTAGGTAGATATTTTCCACCAAAAAATTGATTGTTCCAAATGCTCAAGAAAACAGCTCCATGTGGAAGATTTCGTCGAGACAATTCCAACGCCGCTCGAATCACATCAAAAGAGTCCATATGCAAAAGTTATGGCTAGTCAAGGTTTCTAAGAACATGTTGATTGGACCGTACTGATGATGACGCCAGCATAATGACGTGGCAGACACATGGAAGTATCGCTGGCAGGCATTACAGATAGCTGATGTGGACCAATGGCATGGTGCCACATGGACCAATGGTTAGGTGCCACATGGTACACCTACGATTGCTGAGAAGCGGGTTTGTTTTTTTTGTTTAAAAAATCAATTGATGGAGGAATCAAACCCCTAACATCCCACTTGCTACTTTCCCTCTCAAGCATTAGACCACGTGAATTCCTTGGAAACTGTATGGTGTTGGTTTTATTTAAAGTGCATCCAAATATATATTGGGCCAAATGGGAGGTTTGAACCATCGTCCTCCCACCACCCAATACCAACAACCACCACTACGCCATGCACATTCTTCAAAATAGGTTACTAACAAAATTGATTTATTTCTATGTTAATTCGGGTGGGCCGAAAAAGGGGGCTCGGGTTTGAACCCAAGCCCTCCTATATATATTGCAAAAATTCTTTACCATTAAGGCAAAGCCTGAAAGATGTAGTTAAGGTGCGCAGAATGTTATTTGAAGTCGTATCTTCTTAGGATAGCTAGAGGTTTTTAAAGGATTTTGAAGCCTACTTCTTGTAATCAAGAGGGGGAGAATACTTAAGACTTCTTTACTGTTGAGAAGACTGTAAAGGCCTTAGCTATAGATTGAAAGGTGCCTTTTGATGTATTTAAGCATTGGAGCATTATAAAGGATCGACAACTCATTGGAGAGTGGCTTGGAGATATAACCCACTTTTAGGTGAACTTCATTATTAATTGTGGTCTTTTGTCTTCTTTCTTTCCGTGTTCTTATTCATATTTCTAGTTTATTAAATATATTTTATCAGGCTTTTATTTAAGTTTAATACAATTTTTGTTTACCTAATTTAACATTCACTTAGGAAACTATTGTCATAGATCTTTTCAAGTCAAGTCGGTATCAGAACCTTGTTTGACAAGTGTTTGCAGAAGTGGATGTTCCAAAGGTTAACTCGATCTAGAAGCCGGCGAGGTGAAGGCACACTTGCGGTGATCAATACTGCTATTACAAAGCGGAGAAATTTTCCACCACCAAAGATGGAAGAGACGGAAGCTGAACAAAAATACTTCGAGCTCAATGAGAGAGGCTTTCAACGAGCCTTTCTCGATATGAAGGCTATGGTGGAAGTGCTCTATCAGGAGAGGCAAGAACGAAAGAAGCTTGAAAAAGAAGGTTCGTCAAAGCAAGAAAAGCATGAGGACCATGAAGATCAGGAGGACAAAGGGAAAAGAGGAGGCGATGATGAGCCTCCAAAAACTCCATCTCCATCTTCACCTTCTAATTCTATTTCTTCTACTAGTCCTTTCAAAAGTGCACATAAGCCTATAATCAAGTTGGATGTAAAGTTTGAACTACCAAAATATTTTGGAGAGTTGAATGCTGAGAAACTAGATGATTGGGTTCAACAAGTAGAAGTATATTGTAGAATTCAAGGTCTCTTAGATGATGCCTTGCCTAGTGGGAGAGTAAAACTCAAGCAAAAATTGCTCGACATGGTAGTGTCAACTTAACTTGGATGGAGTTTAAAGCTACCCTCAAGAAGCAATTTTATCCCTTAGGCCATATGCAGCAATTAACTATGAACTGGAAAAAAATTAGGCAGGCTAAAAGTCAAATTGTCCAAGACTATACTCATGAATTTAGGAAGCAAGCTATTGCACTTAATGTCCCATTATACACCTAGGACACATTGCTCAAGTATATAGGTGGTCTTCACTCTTACTTAAGACATACCATTTTGGTTTTAAATCTTAGTAATCTGGATGAAGTATGTGTACAAACCACACATTTGGAGTCGAGAGGTAAGAGTAATTCCAATGAAAATTTTTCCAAGAAGCCATCTAAGCCTAAAGGTAAACCCAAGGGCAAAGGAAAGGGGAAAAAGACAGCTACCATCAAGAAGGAGGGTGATAAGCCCACATGCTCCCATTGCAAGGAGGGGCATGATGATGCAAATTGTTAGAAGCTACATCCAAAACTATGGCCGAAGAGGTATGGAGGAAACAAAGGAAAACTTAAGACTGTTGTTGTAGTACAATAGGATCTTAGATCTGACCTTGAGGACGAGACAAAGATTATCGTTGTCGGGATCTAATGTAAAGAAAAGGTATATCTCTTTCTACAAATACAAGTACAAGTAAATAATCTTCTCCACCTAAGATTGATAAGCATAGAAATGAGTTATTTCATATTCGGGTTGTAACAAAGCATATGAAGATTGATACTTTGTTTGACACAGAATCTCAAGTAAATTTAATATCTGAAGAAGTTGAAAAGAAACTCGACTTGGTTACAACACCTCATCCAAAGCCATATCCACTTGGATGGGTTTTCAATGATGCACAATTAAAAGTAACAAAACAATGTAAGTTAAGATTTACTATCACTACGAACTTCATAGATGAGGTAGAAGTTAATGTAGTCCCTTTAGATATTTGTGGCATTGTACTAGGGAGTCCCTATCTTTATGATCGGAAAGCAATCTTTTATAGGGGAGAAAACAAATATCACCTTTTTAAGGATGGTAAAGAATTCATTGTATGTGCACATAAGATAAAGACTAATCTAGCATTAATTAATACTGGACAAATGAAGAGGTTAGTCAATGCTAGTAAAAAATTTGTATTGATGATTGTAAAAGCCAAAGAGGATGACAAATCTGAGGCATTCAGAGGGTGTGATCCAGAGCACAAAGTTGAATTAGTCAAAGTAATTTCCACCTATGATGATTTATTTAAGGATCTAATGGATTACCACCAAAGAGAGAGATACAACATGAAATCCAGTCATAATAGGATGTGCCTCTTCCAAACATTGGCATGTATCGTTTATCAATTTTGCAAAATGAGGAAATCAAAAAGCAAGTTCAAGAGTTGGTTGAGAAAGGAGTTATTCGTCCAAGTACTTCTCCTTGTGGTTCTCCAATTATTTTGGTGCCAAAGAAGTATGGGTCATGGAGAATGTGCATCGACTACAAAGCCCTGAACAAGATAATAGTAAAGAACAGGTATCCTCTTCCCCGAATAGATGATTTGCTTGATCAATTGAAACATGCAGTTTATTTTGCTAAGTTAGACTTGCATAGTGGATATCATCAAATAAGAATTACAAATAATGATATATGGAAAACTACGTTTAAGACAAATCAAGGACTGTATGAGTGGTTGATCGTGCCCTTTGGGCTTTGTAATGCACCAGCTACCTTTATTAGAGTCATGAATGATGTCTTCCAACCATTCATAGATGATTTTGTCATAGTTTATTTGGATGATATACTTATATTTAATCGAACTTAGGAAGAACATGTAGATCATGTGAGAAAAGTACTAGATGTATTAAGGAAAGAGAAATTGTATATAAAGATGTTAAAATGTGAATTCGCTAAGAAATCACTAGTGTACTTAGGCTATATTGTAGGAGGGGCTCACTTGAAAGTGGATCCTGCAAAGGTCAAAGTCATTGTAAACTGGCCAAAGCCAAGTATACTTACAGAAGTCAGAAGTTTTCTAGGTGCAGTATAGTATTGGAGGAAGTTCATAGCTAACTTCTCCTATATAGCATCTCCATTGCACGCACTAACTAGTGTAAAGAAATATTTCCAATGGGGAGGTCCACAAAAAAATGCCTCGATACTTTAAAGGAAAAGATAAGCACTGCACCTATTCTGGCTCTACTGGATCTACAACAACCATTCGAAATTGAAACAGATGTTATTGGGTTTTCCATGGGAGCAGTACTCATGCAAGGAGGTAAACCTATTTGCTTTCATTCTAAAATTTTCACAACTACGATAAGTAACTATCCCACATATGATAAATAATTGTATGCATTAGTACAAAGTGTAAAGTGGAAATAGTACCTAATGGGTAAGGAAACGATAATAGACATAGATCATCAACCACTTCAATATTTGCACTCCCAATCTAAATTACAACAAAGCGGGCACTTTAGGTGAATGGGTTTTCTACAGCAGTTCCATTTGGTCATAAGGTATAAGAAAGGGGTTCAGAACAAAGTAGTAGACATGTTGTCTAGGCCTCCTATAAAAAATGCTACAATTATTCTTCAAAGTAGTTCAATGGCAAATGAAAGTTATCAAGAACAATATGCTAAGGACAAAGACTTTAAGGATATATGCAACATTAATTCAAGGAAAACATGTAGAAGAGATAAACAACTATGTGTAAGACAAATTACTGTATCACTTAGGGAAGTTGTGTATTCCACAAGATGAATGAGCACAAGTAATTAGAGAAGCACATACATCATTAATTGTTGGACACTTTGGGGTAAGCAAAACAATGTCACAACTGCAGAAATATTGTTATTGGCCTCGTATGTAAGAAACTATGTCTATGTACATTAGAGGATGTGTAATGTGTGCAACAAGCAACCCTAGCAATTAGAAGTTAGGATTGTATACAACTCTACTTGTACCATCCCATCTGTGGAAGAGTATTTCAATGGATTTTGTCGGGGGACTACCAATTTCTAGGAAAGGGCATGACTATTTGTTTTTGGCAATGGATAGGTTCAGCAAAATGTGCATTTTTATGCCTTGTAAAAAACAAGTCACAACTAACCTAATAGCACACTTGTTCTTCCAATTTGTATGGGTTCATTTTGGGCATCCAACTTCTATTGTATTGGAACGAGATTCTCGATTCTTGGGGGAATTTTGGTCAGCATTATGGGAGATTATGGACGCAAGACTGAAGAAGAGCAGAGCATTCCACCAGCAGAAAAATGGACAGACAGAAGTAGTCAATAGAACAGTGGTTCATCTTCTCAGAGGTTACTGCAATAAACATCCTAAGTTGTGGGATGAAATTTTACATTATGTGCAGCATGCTTACAACCATGCAACACACTCTTCTACTCAAAGATTTCCTTTTGAAACTTGTTTCGGTTATTTTCCAAGGACACCTATGGATTTTCCTTTCGAGAAGGAAGATGTTAAATATGGACATCATGATGCAGATAAGGCCTTGAAGTTCATCCAGAAGATCCAAGCAGTTCATCAAGCAGTTGAAGCACAGCGGAGAAGAGCCAAGAAAATTACAAAGCCCGGAATGATAAGCATTGTGTTGATCATCAATTTCAAGTTGGTGACAAAGTTTGGTTACACATTAGTAAGGAAAGAATGCAAGGTGAAGGTAAGAAGATCAATCCAATCAGGTATGGACCTTTTTCAGATTCAAGAAAAGATTGGTACAAATGCTTTTCGCTTAAATTTACCTCCTTATATGCATATCTACTCAGTTGTTAATGTAGAGAATTTGAAATTGTATGAACCTCCTATGATACTAGATGAGGAGGTTGACGTTTAAATTCCTTATGTTGATGATATATCACCTGAGTATATGAATGAGTTATAGGAAGATGTAATCCTAGACAGAAATGTCAGAACTTCACAAAAGGGTTTTTTTGAGTATCTTAAAGTGGGACTAAAAGGGATTAATCCTAGCAAAGCAAGATGGATGGAGGTTGGAAAAGTGAGGGAGTTGTATCCTCAATTACTTTATGTGTAATCAAGCTTTTGGAGGTCCAAAATCTCTCCAATGGGGAGACTTGATCCAAGTGGATATTTTTCACCAAAATTTTGATTTTTCCAAATGCTCAAGAAAATAGTACCATATCAAAGATTTCACCATGACAATTCCAACGTTGCTTGAATTGCGTCAAACAGAGTCTGTATGCAAAAGTTTTGGCCGGTCAAAGTTTCTCAAAACATGCTAACTAGACCGTATGGATGATGACATCAACATAATGACACGGAAGACACGTGGCAGTACAACTGGAAAGCACAGTGGCATGGTAGGCATTGCAGATAGCTGACATGGACTAATGGCATGGTGCCACGTGTTGTGGTGTGGTCGAATAAAATGGTGCCACGTGGACCAATGATTGGGTGCCACGTGGCACCCCTACAGTTGCTTTGAAGCGGGTTTGTTTTTTTGTTTAAAAAATTGATTGATGGGGGGGTCAAACCCCTAACCTCCCACCAGCTACTTTCCCTCTCAACCATTAGACCACACGGATTCCTTGGAAACTGTATGGTGTCAATTTTATTTAAAATGTATCCAAATCTATATTGGGCCAAATGGGAGGTTTGAACCGTCGACTTCCCACCGCCCAATACCAATGACCAGCACTATGCAACGTGCATTCTTCAAAATACGTTACTAACAAAATTGATATTTTCTATGTTAATCCGTGTGGCCGAAAAAGAGGGCTCCTATATATATTGCAAAAACTCTTTACCATTAAGGCAGAGCCCGAAAGATGTAATTATAGTGTGTAGAATGTTATTTGAAGTTGTATTTTCTCGGGATAGCTAGAGGTTTTTAAAGGCTTTTGAAGCCTACTTCTTGTAATCAAGAGGGGGATAATACTTGAAGACTTCTTTATTGTTGAGAAGGTTGTGTAAAGGCCTTAGATGCAAATTGAAAGGTTCCTTTTGATGTATTTAAGCATTGGAGCATTATAAAGGATCGGAAACTCATTGGAGAGTGGCACGGAGACGTAGCCCAATTTTGGGTGAACTTCGTTATCAATTGTGGTCTTTTGTCTTCTTTTTTCTGTGTTCTTATTAATATTTCTAGTTTATTAAATATCTTTTAAAAGTTTTTTTATTTAGGTTTAAGACAATTTTTGTTTACCTAATTTAACATTCACTCAGGCAACTATTGTCATAGATCTTTTTGGATCACATATACTTAAAAAGAAACTTCAAAAATTAAAAGTTATTAAAAAATACTAAAACTTGACATTTCAAGCTTATGGACCAGTTTCCTCATAAATTAATTAATAATTAAAAATAAGTTGAATCATTAAAATAATTACATATTTAAAAACTATGCATCGTCCTCTATGATGGGTTTTAATTTCATAAAAAACATCTAAAAAAAGGGTCATCAGCCATATTGGTGAAGTCAATTTATCTCTTGCTACTACATGGACTTGTAGTTGTAAGTCCAAGGCTAAGGATTGAGTTACCATACCTTTATCAATCCTAAAACCAAATTAAAAACATGGGTAGGGATTTCAAAAAGAATGGGTATCCATTTTAAAACAAGTACCCATTCCAAAAGAATGAGTACTCATTTTAAATGAGCTCACAAAGATTTTCTAAAAACATAAATACCTTTGTGAAATAAGTACACATTTATAGCAGGTAGTTGTTATGGATTGGGATCTTGATCCATAACTGGTAACCTTTTGAAATGAGTATGTATTCATAATGGGTACTTATTATGGATTGGGATCTTAATCCATAGTAGGTACCTGTTTTGAATGGGTACCCATTTAGGCTTGGATTCCCATTCTTGTCAAGATTTTTTTTTATCGACACTTCCCCTAGAAGTGGACCTAACTTCTTGCTTCTACCCCTTATTTTAATGAAAATTTAACATTGTTATATAATAACCCTTATCCCATAAGATTTTCTTTCATCACCAAAAGGTTGGCACTTCATAATTTTAAACAATAATTACAATCTAATTTTTGGTGCATGGTCATTTTAATACAAAATAAAAAAACAAATTAGTTATGGCATGCACACCTTGGGACTATTATTTATCCTTCAATCAATAGATTTGGATGTCTTTGTGCATTTGATTTGGCTCAGATAGTGATATCTCTCCTCCAATGGTGTAACAAGCATTGCTTTCAAAACTAGCATCTCCAACTAAGAGCATGAGGTTTCATGTGTCCTTGGTGGGGTTGGCACTTCTTTGTTCTTTATCTACTTCTAGTGGAATCACAATGTCGCTTACATGGATTCTTATATCCAATCACAAAACATACAAAAAATAATAACTCTTTGAGGTTACACAAGCCATTGATTTCCTTCCTTGATATGATAGCTCTAAGGGCATGCTTCACCTTTTCTTTATACTACCTTTTGCCTAGATGAGGGCCCACCATATCAATATGAATATTGATCTACTTGTTAGGGTTCAGAAAAATTGGAGCAATAAACATTAACAATTATATGCAAATTCAATAACCTAGAAATAACAATGAAGAATAACACAAAAGAGATCAACATGGAATTTAACGTGGTTCACCCAATATGGGCTACATCCATAGAAACTCAGCCATCCAATGATTTTATTATCCAGTGCAAAACATATTACAATCTTACGAACACCATACCGCAACATACCTCCCAGCCGCTTATAACAAGCCTTTTGGAACCTTCTAGAATTAGGGTTTTAACAGGAAAACCTTGACGTGTCAACGGGAAAAAAAACTTGACATGTCAATGGGAAAACCTTAACGTGTTAACGAAAAAAAATGGGGGCGATGCTCCGAACCCCATTTCTTGTTACGAGTGTACAGTACTTGCATGATCAATTGCCACATACCAACACTACTAATGGTGTTATGCATTTTCTTGTCAAAATTAGTAACCCTTTGGGATTGCAAGAATGCAACACATAGTTGCTGCGAGCCCACCTCTTACTATCTTTTATTAAAAAAAAACTCCTCATGAGCCTATTGAGTGTCAACTCATTTTAAACTTGACCAATGACACAATTCCTTGAGACTATCAGGATTGGAAACCTCTTGAGATTGTGTGATCCATTGATTTCTTTACTAATTGAATAGAATGATTATTGTAGCATAACTTCCACAAAATAGAACAAGAAAAAACAAAGAGAATAGAAATATATGGCCAAATTCACCAAGGAATGATCATCCTTAAGAGGAAACTAGTAGGGCAAAAATCTCTACATAAGGTATAGCTATGAAGCACAAGAAAAAAAGGGACTTCAAACCCTAATGAAATCTATAAATAGGATATGTAATTAGAATATTGATTATGAAAACATTAATGAAAGAAGGATAAATTGTAAGGCCAAAACCCTAGGTTAGTGTAGGAACGAAGAGGTTCACTAAATAATGTAAGAGAATAAATTGTAATTATGTTAAATATCTAGGATAATTAAATAATGTAATCAAATACACACAATTTACCTAAATAAATAATTTATGATTGGAAACAATAAATGTTAAACCAAATACAAAAATTTAATGAATGTAAAAACAATACTAAACTAGATTCTAAAGGTGAGGAAATGATGTAGAAGTTAGAAATTGACTCACCAAGGTGTAAAAATTTTAGGACTTGATTAGATTAGTATCTCAAGATCTATAAATTGACTTTGTTTCGTGCTAGTTTAAATCTAGAACTAATCTCTTTGAGTGTAGAAAAGATCTAATGTGGAGACCTAAACCTATACTATGGGAATGAACTAACAAAAAAATTGATTGTTGAAATTCACTCACCTCAATCTTCTAATATCTAAGTTTTCTTGAGTTCTTGTGGTGTTTACAAACACCTCAAGGGAATTTATTAAAATGTGAGGTTCATGTTATTCTTATTTAAACCCCTAGTTAAACCAATTTAGTAGCTTTCAAAAAAGGATCAAGGATATCAAGCAAGTGTGCAACGAACCTAAGTTGATGTCATAAGTAGACACTATAGAATTGATTCCTTTTCAATCTTTTTGACCTAGATATTATTTTTCGTTGTGGTATTTTTAGATGAATTCAAAATGAATGAGTGAATGCCTTTAAATAAAATATTGCACATGAATCAATGCAAGCATGCACTATGACTTGTAATTGTTGTAGGAGGAAATCAACAAGATATATTTTGAGTTTAAATTTTAAAAGATTTAAGTTTAGAACTATGATTAAGGAAAAGTCTTGGGTCAAGTCCACACCCACAAATATGACCCAAGGTAATGAATAGTTGATGTAGGGATAATTATCAATCTATAAGGATAAGTAATAATGGAATTACAATAGCGTGATAGCATTAGCCAAATTCACACAAGAGTATGCCATTTATAAATTAATCCTGAAATTAAAGACAATCTACTCAAAATGAAATCGAAACATAAGAAAAAAGATGTAAATGAAATTTTGCACACTCATGTAATAGGTGTTACCATATTAGAACTTGGGTTTGATTTTCTCCTCCACTCTCCCCACTTTTCTTAGCAATAATTTTTTCTTTATTTTATAGTTTTCTTATTAATAAAAATATCCATATAAGTGAAAAAGGCATATTTATGGTCTTCCTTCATATGAAAATTATCTTTGGAAGAGAAACACATCTTTTTCTATGAAGGGTACTTGAGAGATATACAAGGCTATGAAGCATAAATAACATTCAAAGATTTAGTTCTTATTAAAGTAAAGAATTCATTTGGTTTTAACCTCCTCAACAAATATCGATTCTTGGAAGAGAGGGCATGTTGTACTTCTCACGTGATCACTTGCCATTAAATGTGTTTTAAATGGAATTGCAAGTTTAACAGTGCTAAATGGAACAAACTAAGCTCCCTCATTTGGCATTCCAAAGTTGATGCTCAATCCCAACTTGTGGCATGGAAAATTCTTCATGTTAAATTTCCTATTGGAGATTCCCTTCACTTCTTAACTCCCTCCCCTTCTTGTCCATTCTTCTCTGCATGGGAGCCTATTAAGCATACATTTTGGCTCTGCCCTCATGCCTATAACCTCTGGTGTTGTCTCTCATCCACTTTCCCTATGATTGTACCCCACAAGTGGACTTGGAGATCTGCGCTTCTTGGGCTTTCTCAACATCACAATCTTATCTCTCAGACCTTTAGACAAATTATCCTTAAGTTTATTTGGAGACTCCAGTGCTTGGCTTCATTCTCTCATACCTTTTTCCCTCTTCATATAGAGGTCTTGATGCCCAATGCAAATTTCTTACTCCATTGCACCATTCTCCAACATACTCTCCAAACTAAGTCGGACCTTCAAGTTACATTGGCCAACCTACATATGTGAATTAAAGCCAGTTTGCAGGATACATGGCTGCAAGTTCTAGAGGACAATCTCAGAGGTTTATTTTGAAAAAGGTTCTATACAAGATTATGAAGCTGGAAGCTTTATAGTCTTTCTACTTAGCTTTCTTGATGAGGGTGTGAAAATAGTGGGCTTCAGGAGTTTTTCATTTTGATGAACAGCCAAATACCAACTTCATCTTTCAAGTCTACAGCGATATTTCTTGCCAACATCATCCTTGTGCAAAAATTTGGAGTTTTGGACATCCAACATTGTTTGTCTTTGCTTCTTTGTTCATTGTTGTTTAAGGGCTCAATTGGTAAACATAGGCAAGTTGGTATGATACGCACATATTTCACTCCAAAATGGGAGTTTTGGAACATGGTATGGATAGCCATCAAGCTTTTGAATTCATTGTTGTATGGGAGGTTACCTTTAATGTTTTGTATTACTCTAGATGCCCTATGTGACATGGTTTTTAACTTGTATCAGCAGAATTTGTTGTTGTTGTATTGGACTTGCCAATGTACCAGTATGTAATTTTTAATTATATTAATAAAGTCTTTTTTTCCAATAAAATAAATAAATAAATGTGATTTAAATTCTAGGCCTCAAAGGTTTCTCCATGTAAGCTTCCCAAACTTAAAGGATCATCAACATGTCTTGGAAAATGTATCATATTTTCAAAAAGGCTAAGGGGCTTATCTTTATATATGGCAATGGACCCCATGTTTAGAAGAATTTTTTTTAGGGAATTTTATTAATTTAATTAGGAACTATATTACTATCTTGAATCCCACCCTTAACAAAGAGTAAATAGCCATGGCATGAATTTTTTTTTGAATTTATTTAATCAAACCATTGTCAAAACAAATCACTTTAAAGTAAGTATAAATTCTAGATTATTAAAAGGTTTATTTATATTCTTTTCACTTTTAGTATTCTATTTCAAATTTACAAAAAATTAAGTTTCTTAATTATATGAATAATTGATTATATTTTGATTACTATTGATTGTTGTATAATATATTACATCTATTTTATTATCCTAAGTTTATTATGCATAGGATAAGATTGTTTAGGTGTTGGTCAAAACACATACCATGTTGTGAGGAGCATCTTATCTCACTCACATGTGTCACATTCATAGAAAGTATCTTATATATTTATCAAGACATATTTTACTTGGTTTGTAACATAGTGACTCACGTAATTGTCATATGATAGAACTCCTCTTGAAATTTTCTTATAAATATTCCTCTTGTGCTCACATTTGTAAACAAGCCTATTTGCATTGTAATCTTGTACTTATAAAATATATTATTTTTATTTCACATATTTGTGTGTTTATTAGAACAATACATCCACTATTATGGCATGCTTCACTTATCTAAATTGTGGCTTGTGTGAGTCTTTGAGGTGACAGTAACAGTAACGAGTGATGTATTAGACAAGTGTTTGGATCCATTGTGCTTATGGTGTTGAGATCATGGATTCTTCTCTTCATGAATGCTAAAATAATTAATGATCAACTAAATCAAATTACTTCCCCAATATTCTTATTGATTGTTGTAGAGATCAAATTTTGACTTGGTAAAACAGAATTACTTCTCTTACCAAGCAATATCAATTACTAACCTATTATAAGATTATGTCAATTAACTCATTTAGTGTTTTAACTTTTAAGTATATTTTTCTATATGAAATAAATCTAAAAGACTTAAAAAAAGAAATTGATGCTCATTATAGAAATTGACAAACAAAAATCATAAATTGAATACAAAAATAGAGAAGACTAGAAGAGAAGAACTTATACTAGACACTAATCTACTCAAAAAAATATCACTTGCGCATACAGACAACAAAATGAAAAGTGTATAATATTACCAATGACTAGAATAATAATAACTAGAAAGTGAACTAATCTAAAAAAGGAAATTTGATGAAATGACAATGAAATAGATAAGAAGAAATATCACCCAACCCAAATCAAGTTAAATAATTTATTGCTTAACGAAACTTACAACTCAAGAGAACACAAAATATTTTGGTAGTTGTTTGGGAATTTTCCTTCAAGTCAAATCCCTATTTAGGTACCTCCACGATAGCCAATTTTTTTATATTTGAAAATATGGATGACAAATACAACAACAATGCTAAGTAGAATATGAGAGAACAATAACAATAAAACTACTAAATGTGAATGTAATCATTACGACCAAGATGCTAACAAAACCTATGATACAACAAAGAAAGCAATGAAACAATTCTAAGAGATTGGAGTAAACACAAAAGAATAGAAGCACCTCTAAAACTTGAAGCAACCAAGAGGGACAATGCTAGTTTGTTGAAGTTGCTATCACACCTCCATGAACACAACAAACACCATGAGATTATTCGCATACTAAGAATGCTAGTAAAGAAGTTTCACAACAATTGAGATAGTTTACACTTGGCCAATGGAGAGCTTGAGATAATTTTTTCCAATACCTACACCATTGTCTCTAGTATACTCATTTTTTACACCTCATCTCATAACTATCACCCCTCCATTCTTGCACCCATTGTGGTAAAATCCTCCTATTCCCATCCAACTACTATACCTAGCCATACCCAATCTCCCCATAAGTCCCAATTTGTAGGAGTTGAGACATCCTAATTCTTCTTCTTCTAACCTTAGAGATTCACTCACAATATCACATGATGCTTCTAGTGAGTCATTTTGTAGGGCTCTCACTAATCCTCCTACATCTATCTTAATTACTAGCACTCATAAGGTCATATGATTCTATCTACTATTATTGAGGATACTCTTACATGACTCATGAATTTCATTTACCTCAAGCATCCTCCTATTCCTCCCGTTGAGACTATTATCACCACTATATCAATCGCATCTTCCACATTTCATGCAATCCCTCCACCTCGAGATTGCATGTGTTGATGATATTGCTAATGTTCCAACACTCTCCATATTCATCTCACCTAATTACCTCACACAATTGACTAGATCTATGGATTACGATCTCTATTTAAATGAGAATAAATTGATGGGTGCTAAGTTCTTCCTTTCCAAGGACTCCTTTGGTGCACACTTCTTTTTTACATAGCTTCATTTTAGTTTTCTTTACTTGTATGTATTTGCTAATTATTGTCCCTACCTATCATAGATGAGGCATGACAACTTTAGGTGCATGTTAACACATGGTTTGGGGCAACATTGTTGTCTACCCTTATTTTTTGCTTCCTCTAGTTGTTACTAGCCAATTCCTTTTTTATATATACAATCCTTGACCTTCATCCTTGATGCTTGGAGATAATGCAAAGCATTCGAGTGTCACATTGCTCTTCATGTTGACCCAAATATCCTACATCTATCCACACTTATCCAAAATATTGTTTTGATTATTCCCTATCTCATTTTCTTGTTGATTTATTTTCTTACCCCCCCTATTTAATGAGGCATCCCATTATAGTTACTCATTGTGCTACCTCTTTTTGCATTGGATATTGTATTCCCTATTGCTATCTCCCACACTTATTTTCTTCCTTGTTTATGATTGTCTTATAGACTAGTTAAATTACTCCTAAATTTTGAACCTTTCGTACACTCTAATATAATCATTTTTCTCTCGACATTACTCACATAATTGCCCTATAACACATAGGTACTCGCCTAAAAGTCTGAAACTATGAGCTGTATCGAAAAGGATGCATAGGCAAAAGCCACATGCCTAATCAATATGCATTAGAAATGTTATTACTCGCCTAATCTACCCTCGGGTGATGAGCCATTATTACTAGTTGCATGGGATTAGGCTTAAGAGGTAAGCATCAACCAAAAGCAAAAAGTAAAATAGCATACCACATCCAAAATCCAAAAGCAAATTCACTATTTAAAAATAAATGAATAAAAAGGAACCAATACAAAATGCATACCCTTCTCAACCACATATTTTAAGCATATTCCTCTTGATAAGTACTTCACCTTCCCCTTGGTCTGACCTATTGGCTATCTTCGATTTAATTCTAAGGTTTGCTTTGAAATTGAGTATGTCCACCCTTGTATTTCATATTTAATGGACTATGATTGGATGCCTATTTCTCATAATACTCCTACCATTTTTCCCATCCCTCAACCACTTGTATCCCTTTATCCCTTTTTCCATATCTTTGTTGCCTTGTTCCTTGAAAAAATTATGACAAGCTTTGCATTAGCCTCAAAGCATCCCACTCCCTATGATATATTGCTTATCCATCTTGTAGGTTCTATTTAGCACGCTATTTGTGCGATAAATTGAGTAGAACAGTATCATGAATTCACCTACATTACTTAAAGAGGGATCTATATATAATTTTAAGTTACCTATGATAACTCGACCCAATCGGAAGATTCATATAGTTTGATTGTGCCTATGATAACTCTTGACCCAATCGGAAGAGGGATCTATATATAATTTTTAGTTGGCTATGATTACTCTTGACCCAATCTGAGTCTCCTTGTGCCTGAGCATGCCAAGCGCCGCCTTATAAGAGACCTAACAAATGTCTTAACACGTTAAAACAATTTTAGTTCAAAATTACACAGTACCCAAATTTTGTCAATATCCTCAAATATGAGACTGTCAAACATTAGTTATTATAAAGCAACTGGAGCAAACAATTAAAATGACGAACAAGTGTGCCTTTATTATGTGAAATATCACGAGGTTATATCTAGCACATGAAGACAACTATGACTTTTTAAAGACATTATAAAGGCAAAATGAATAAATAAGAGGAGGCTCTAGATTTAAGCTCTTCTTACAAAATCTGTAATCACAAAAAATAAACTATATGTTTCATCAAAAAGTCTCTTTTACATACCCTCCAGATACCTCATTTATTTAATTACTATGAATCTCAAAGTACTATCAGAGTGAGCATCTCGAGCCTTGTATATTTATAGGCTGTGGAGAACTGAGGCCTGAAGCTAAATGATGATTGCTTTGTTCCAGACTTCTAACAGTGTAAATAGGTTTTCAGTTCTTTGTCAAGCTTGCTCCTCCAGACATTTCTGGTACTTGGCATCGGTGCCCTCGGCATCAGCGTCTTCCATACCCAACACCACATGTAAAATAGATTTTCAAATGTCTAGTTGTAATAACTTGATCCTTGTCTCTTCCTCTACTTGCAAAAATCATCTTTCAAAATTCATAGATTGAAAACTGGGCATTAAAACAATCTTGACGTAATATCAAACAGTATGAAGTCTTCCCAAAAGAACAATTTTAACTAGGTTCCAAGAATATAACAATCACCAATATTTGTTAAATTTTGACAGTAGCCATTTCATAGAAGCAATAACAATTATTTCTGGTTAAGGTAGATCTTTGTCAAATACCGAGGCAGTCCAATCAATGCTAAATACTAAAATAGCCACTCTGATGACAAACCTGAAAATAATTTGTTTCGTACTAAAATAAAATTCAACAAGACTAATGAAGGGATACCTTCCATTATGATAGATATCAATGCTTCCGCAAGAACATTTGCTAAACAAAAACGTATACTGCCCCACATCTAAATAATTCAAGACCATTAGTATATAAAAATTTGAAGAATGGTTACAAATGTGTGTTCTCTTACAATCTTCACTGTGATTGAGGATGGTTATCAAAAGGTAGTTAGGCTCGTCCTAAGTAAACATGGAACTAGCACATCTATTTGTAATAAACACAAACATCTGTGCTACAAAGTGAGATCAATTTGAATTGTGTGGTTCTGCAATCCATACAAGGAATCTCTCTCCAAATTAGAATTGTAATGACTAATTTATCACAAAGAATTCTATCTTGATAATAAAAT
Source organism: Sequoia sempervirens (assembly GCA_007258455.2). Lineage (NCBI taxonomy): Eukaryota > Viridiplantae > Streptophyta > Pinopsida > Cupressales > Cupressaceae > Sequoia > Sequoia sempervirens. Next base: position 2,504 of record VDFB02257063.1, on the reverse strand, counting down.
TTACTGCTTCCAAATTTCTAAGGCCTACTATTCTTCAAGTTTATAAGCTTACAAGGCAATTTCTCATATTATGTATCTGTATGGGACATTTTCATATGTGCATGTAAAAACTGAACAAAATGACACTATAGATACACCCAACGGCACACCCATCTTCAGATAGACTTACTATCTCTGTCCCTTGGAAAGTTCAGTCATTACAAAAGTAAATCTCATAGACAAAGAGCAATTCAAACCAATAGATATTTCAGAAGACCCCAAAAAAATCCTACGTAGCATAAACTGGAGGGATAACCCCTAGAAATGAACAAAAATATCAAAACTGGCAACTTCCCCACCCCCCACCATTTGTCTTCCTTAGTATTCTCAACAAAAGGATTGGATCATCTCTGACAAAAGCTTGATTCCAACTGATCTTCAATAATAACAACACCCTCTATGATGTTTGCATGGCTTCAGCATGATAGGTTTCGAGCTCTTTATCAAGCTCCTCCACAGACTTCTCTGGTACTTGGCTTCTGCGGCCTCGACCTCGACCTCTTCCACGCCCACGTCCACGCCCACGCCCACGCCCAAATCCAAGGCCACGCCCACGGTTCCAGCTGTTTGACAGAAAACTTTATATTACTATAAAACTTTATATAACCCGTGTTAAGACTTTTTTTAACATTTATATGCCTTTCATAGGCCACAATACTTGGTCATGCATTTAAAAGAACAAAACCTGTAGAAGCTGGCTATTGTTACTTACCCACCACCACCTCTTCGTCTCATACCTCCTGAAAATCCCCTTCTGCATCACAGACAAAAAATAAAACAGATTTTTTAAAATTCATAGAATTTTTGAAATAGTTCAAATGACATCTACAAATTATACAACTAAAGGAAGTAATATTTTATCAATTGATTGTGTGCCCATAACCATGATTCAACATCAATAAACAGATAAAATTGAAGATCACTTATTGCTACAGATTATAAGAAAATTACAGGGAGGTAATAGTAGACACACAATACCAATAGAGGTAAATGTATTGACATAACAAAAATCTAGAGATTGACCAACTATCCAAGGAAACATGAGTGTTAAAGTTTGAAGATGACATACGTCATAGCAGCTCCACGTCCTCTTACAGCAGCTGTTCCAGTCATGACAGGCAAGTTCAAATTTGCACCTACGAGCTCTATCTTCATGGGTTTACCATCAAGCTGGACTGCATCGTATCTCTGCATTGCTGCAATAGCATCACCCTTCCTTGCAAAAACAACCTCTGCTGTACCCTGTCACAATATAACAATAGCTTTAGCTCATCTTCCCCAAATGTCAAATTTCACTACGAAACAAAGGTATGTTCTCACATAACAACATTGAATCCTCTTAGAATAACTAGTATGACACAAATATGGTCCTCACTCCTAAGGACTGTCTAGTTTGAATGATATAAAAACCATGGTTTCAGAACACTCTTAAGCACACTGTTGAGGCTTAAGCTCATTCTAGTTTACAGTTTTTAAATTTTATTAAAAATGATGTAACAAACACAGTTTCAATGTAAACTTAAATTCACTGTGATTTCTCCCATTTAGTTACAAGCCCCTTTTAGAAGAACATGAACAAAAAAAAACCAGAATTCTCAAAACACTTGAATTGATTTCCAACATGCAAATTAAGATATCAAAATACAGGACATCATGACAAAGGCATATAAGACTTTAATTACAACTATTCACCTATTAAAATATAAAGCCCAAGGCCTGACAGGACCAAATGAGATTTCAATTTGCATCCTAGGCATTATAAACATGGTGTATTTAATTTCTGGATTGAAACTGTGTATGATTTTTTTACATCATACACAGTTTCAATCCAGAAATTCGAGACACTATTACTATGGACTGTGGAAACTTCATGATACTAATTATAAACATGGTTAAAAACTTAAATGCAACACTTCCACAACTTTTTCTTTTCAGTGTGCTCCTCGACTTTGTGTGTTATCAGTTGGAAATTTTTTCATGATCTATAACCTGTTATTATTTCTATCCAGAACAAGGCGCAGCATAACATTTTTTGCACCTATTCACAAAGTGTCAAATGAATAGTAACACAGATAATATGTAACAGTTTAAGTCAAATGGAAAGCATTAATTAGATATGCAAATTTATATAAGAGCTTCATCGTCCAGCTTCTGGTTATATTATGTAGACAGTGGCAATGCCTTCCCAAATATAGCAAAGAAATGGTCCACAATCAGAGCAGCAGCAAGACAACTATTTTTTTGTCAAAATGAAAGCAAACCCCTAATGGATTTAAACAATTTGGGTCTTGTGGCATTCCACAATTTTCGCATGATATAAGAATGTACACACCACCTTGAATATGGTAGTTAAAGTTTGAAATCCCTAAATTTACCATGTTTACTGTTGCACACTTATTCCCAGGAAGACACATCCAGGAACACCCCCAAATTCATTTAGATTATAGATATTTGTGTTAATAGCT
>VDFB02257062.1:28586-68480 GCA_007258455.2 Sequoia sempervirens | reverse complement strand
AAGGATGCTTGCCCTGAGTCAGATTGCACCTGCTCTCGAGTTCCTAAGGATCCTAAATACTTGATTTCACCATAGGTGGATAGAAAGGAAGAAAATCATTCTATGGAGGGAGCCCGGGATACTCTGAAGAAGGCTGAAACTAGAAATGAAGAAATGAGTTTTGTTTCGTCCTCACCTCTAATAATGGTTGGCTGTATGAATGTACCTGGTCTGGAGGAAATACCTATTAAGGGTTTGTCCCTGGAGATAGGAATTCATGTCCCCTTTCATTTTCCTCATGATAACCCTTGCTCTAAAGGGGTACAGGATCAGGAGATTGCCACTTTGGAAGTGGTGAAGGATACTTATGAGACCCAAAGCATGAATTTGAAAACACCTAATGTCAATACTTCAGAAGCCAAGAATGGCTTAATGGAAACCCTCCCTTGGGACCAGAGGTTGTTCTCTGAGAAGGATGGGGAATCAGGAAGAGAACTAGAAAGCCAAGATGAAACTGAGTGGGAGGAGGTTATATCACATTCAAAGTCAAAGAAGGGAAAAAATAAGAAGATGTAAACTTCAAGTGGAATGGTCACCAGAACTAGAGCCAAGGCGGATTGTGGGAGTACCAAGCCTTGCCTAGGAAGGAAATCAAAAAAATGGCAAAGGGAGCAAGGCAGCCTTCAGGATATTGTGGATGGGATCCAAATGACCATCCCAGAGATACTTCAATCCCTAGGTAAGAAATGAAAATTATGTCATGGAATATAAGAGGGCTGAATAGCCGTCATAAAAAGGATGTTTTGCAAAATTTTGTTAGGGACCACAAACCTGATATTCTTCTTGTTCAAGAAACTAAAATGCCTAAAGATAAAGTAGAAAGCCTTAAAAATTTTCAGAACTGTGGGGCTCATGGAAATAGTTTTGCGAGTGCTTCGGGGGGAATTGTTACTTTTTAGAACAAGATGTTTATTAAAGGTGAGCCCTTAATGGAGAATGGTAATTTAGTGGCCACTAGATTTACCCACATAAGAGACAATTTTTGCTAGATTCAATCAAATATTTATGCCCCGAATTGTAAGAATGCTAGAAATTCCTTTTGGTCTAAGTTATCTGGTTTTTGAAGATGTTTTGTTAATGAACACTGGATGGTCATGGGAGACTTCAATACTCCTCTCCTGAATGATGAGAAATTTGGGGGTTCTCAAATCAATTGGGATAGTAAATCAGGTCTATCCGATTTCATTAATAGTAATGCCTTGATAGACCTAGACCTACAAGGGGCTTCTTATACCTGGACCAATAGGAGATTAGGGCCTGATTTGATCCAAGTGAGACTTGATTCTAGAGCCCTTGTTTCTGGTCAATGGTTTATAGACTATTTTTGTGCTTTGAGAGCCTTGTCAAGGGTGGGATCTGATCATTTTCCCATTTATCTTTTGGCGGATCCTACTAAGGTGAAAAAGAACTTCCCTTTCAAATTTGAAAAATTCTGGCTATCTCATCCTCGAATTTTTGAGAAAATTAGTAGATGGTGGAATATTGATATTACTGGCACAACAATGTTCAGGATTGCTAAAAAATTAAAGGAAGTGAAAACTAATGTGAGAAGATGGAAAAAGGATGCCTTTGGGAATATTTTTGGAACTAAGACAGAAATTTAGGGCAAAATTCAGGAGATCTAGGCTAAAATCCAGAAATGGGGGTACATTAACAATTACAGAGAAAAGGAAAATGAACTTATTCAATTGCATGACATCATTGCTAAAGAGGAAGTTTTTTGGTGGCAAAGATCCAAGGTGTCTTGGTTGACTGAGGGAGATAGGAATACTAGATTTTTTCATCTGTCTGCTTCGAAACATAGGGCTGCTAATAGAATCGCTCACATTGATGTAAATGGGATGAGGTTTGAGGAGGAAGATGATATCAGGGAACAAGTTGTCCTTTTCTTTAGCAACCTTCTTTCTTGTAATGGAGAGATTGTTCCTGAAGCTCAAGATTCCTTGATTGAGGCTATACCTCAGGTGATTGGTCATAATGAAAATTCTTTGATCACTGTTATTCCTTCCAAGGCTGAAATAAGGAAAGTTGTTATCTCTTTTGATGGTAACAAAGCTCCTGGACCAGATGGTTTTCCCTTATTCTTCTTCCAAGTGTTTTGAGAAATTATTGAGTTGGATGTTGTGAATGCTATCAAGGAATTCTTTGGATCAAGATGTCTGTTGAAAGAATTGAATGCTACTTTTGTGGTCCTTATTCCAAAAAAACCCGGGGCTTTAGAGTTTCAAGCTTTTTGGCCAATTAGCCTGTGCAATTCTATTTATAAAATTATTTCAAAGGTTTTAACTACAAGAATGCTTTATGTGCTTCCTCAAATGATTGCTCCGCAACATAATGGTTCTGTGCCAGGTAGGTACATTCTGGACTCTGTTGTTACTGTTCATGAGAATTTACATTTATTAATGGTTTCAAAGACTGAAGGGTTTATTCTTAAACTGGATAATTCCAAAGCCTATGATCGGGTTGATTGGGATTTTTTATTTAAAATCCTGGTCAAGTTTGGCTTTAATAACAGAGTCATTCAGCTGGTGAGCCAGCTTGTCTCGACAGTCTCCTCTTCTATCATCGTGAATGGATCACCTTCAAGGTTTTTTCAGACTTCCAGAGGCCTTAGACAGGGAGATCTTATTTCTCCTATTCTATTTACAATTTTGGCTAAGAGCTTGGGAAGAAATATTAAAAAGCTTATTTATCAAAGATCCCTTGCTGGTTTAAGACCTTCCTCTTCTCTTCTAACTTGTTCCCACCAACAATTTGTTGATGACACCATTCTCATGGGAAGATCTACTGTGGCTGAAGCTAAGACTTTCAAAAAAAATTAGAATCTCTATGAATTTGCTTCTGGGCAAGTTGTTAATAGGGCTAAGAGTTCAATTTTCTTCCTCAATACTCTGGAGCATAGACAATTTAAACTTGCTCAGATTCTTGGATGCAGGATTGAGACTCTTCCATCAACCTATCTTGGTTTGCCTCTTTGCTCTAAACCATCAGACTCATTCTAGATTTCTTTGGTTGAAAAATTCAATAAGAAGTTATCGGGGTGGAAAGGAGCTCTTCTCAGTCAAGCTGGAAAAATCCAGATCCTAAAGGCTTCTTTGCAAAATCTTCCTATTTATGCTCTCAGTATATTTAAAATTCCTGCTAAATATATTGAGGCCATTGAAAAAATTCAGAAAAGGTTTCTCTGGTTTGGTGTGGAGGACAAGAAGAGAATTCCACTTGTTGGATGGGATCTGGTTTGTAGACCCAAATTTAGAGGGGGCCTAGGCTTAAGGAAAATTAAAGTTTTGAATCTGTCCCTTCTTGATAAACAGCTTTGGAGAACTCTTACTTTGAATGGAGAATGGCGTGATACCTTAAAAGCCAAATATTTTAATAACTATGAGTCTTTTAATGAGATTATAAATTCTTCTTTTTTACCTCGTGGGTCTGTTTGCTGGAATGATATGAGTAGAGGTAGAAAGCTGTTGGAAATGGGAATTGGTTGGCTAATTGAAAATGGAAATTATGTTAGGTTTTGGGAAGACGGGTGGTTTTTTAAAGATCCTTTGATTAGAATTGGAGAATTCAAGAATGGATGAATGGGATTGTAAAAGGGAATTGAGTCTTGGTTAGCATTATCAAGGGAATGGGGTTGGGTTGATTTGAAGACCATCATTCAGGATCTTAGTTTTGTTTGAGCTCCATTTTGAGCTCCTAAGACCAGTCGTCAACACTGTGTGGAGGATCTTGTCGTCTGGTTAGACAACCTGCCGGTATTTTTCTAAAGCTCGCTACGGCCTGAGCCGGTTGTCCGGGATGGAGCTCACCTTCAATATGTTTGAATAATCACCTGACTCTAAAAATCAATATTTTCTACTAGATAATGCTACTAATAGCATCTCACTTTGGACAATCTTGAAAAAAGAGGAATTCAATTACCAAACAGGTGTTATATGTGCAAGAATGAAGTTGAGACTGTTAACCATCTTTTTCTTCATTGCCCTTTTATTTCGAATATTTTTTGTAAAATTTTTGTGCTTCTTGATGTGGTTTGGGTTTCCCATGTTCTTATCAAAGATTTCTTCATGCAATGGAAAACTCCTTCAAAAAATCCTTTTGTGTGAAAGCTATGGTCTTTTGTTCTACCTTTTGTGTCTTGGAATATTTGGAAGGAAAGGAACAATAGAGTGTTTAGGGATAAAGAGATGTTGGAAGGGGACTTGCATGCTAAAATTGTAAGGGATATAAAGGAAAATTTATCTTTAATTCCAAGAAAAATGGTTGATAAAGCTAACTGGTCTCCTTTCGATATTGCTATGGCTAAAAAGTGGAACTCAAAATTAGTTGGGTCAAATGTCCTCAAACCTATTGTTTGTGGGAGAGAGAATGCTAGTTGGTCTTTGCCACCTTTGGGTTGGGTGAAAGCTAATTTTGATGGTGCGACTAAAGGCAACCCAGGGAAAGCTGGCAGTGGGTGTGCTTTAAGGGACAATTTGGGGGCTTTTATTGTGGCTTTTGCAGTGGACATCGGCACCCAAACTAATCATGTTGTGGAAGCTGTAGGGGCTTATGATGTGGTTAGCTTAGCTTTCAAGATGAACATGAAATGTTTTTGGTTGGAGGGTGATTCAATGAATATAATAAATTACATTCTTGGGCTTACCCCTCCCTCGTGGACCATTAAAAAGTGGATCGAAGATACAAAAATCTTATTAAGTAAATTTGATAAAGTGAAAGTGTCCCACGCATATAGAGAAGCCAATAAGGTGGCTGATTACTTCGCCAATGAAGGGGTTAAGAAGGGTAGGGAAATCACGTGGAGGAAGAATGAATACCTCCATCCTGAAGTGAAAGCGCTAATTTATTATGATTCAGTGCATGGAAGAGAAGGTTGTCTTCGTCATGATGAAGTGGATAAAGATTAGGTAATGGCCATTTCATTAGGTTTTGATGGGATCCCACGGCCATTTTCTTTTTCAAGAAGTGTCTCTAGCATGCTTTCTGGGTGTTTGATAAAATATGCCTAAACGAGACACAGAGCAACTGTAGGGTGTTGTTTAACAGAGCTTTGAAAATGGGGGGAGAAAGAAAACGTGTGGAGCCAAGCAGTTTTTAGGAGCATAGAAAGAACACCAAAGCCTAGGAAAGAATTGAAAAGGGAGGCTTAGTCCCGTATTTGGAAAAGCTCCATGGTACTGACGAGGGGATGCTGGACTATTTTGTAAAAAATTGGAAAAATGGTGAGATTGTGTTGTTTGGCAGGAATGTTAAGCTAAATGAGGATTTAATTGGTGAGATAACTGGTCTTTCGACAGAAGGTGTGAAATTTTATCGGGACCGTCGGTTCTTTGATGAAGCGGTCATTAAATTTCCTAAAAAAGACAAGGAGAAGGCTAAGTTGGTTAAGGTTGCCAATAGCTACTTTGATGTGGAATCCATCAAATCTATCTAGAGGAAAGTTTTAAGAGTTATTATGGAGTATATCACGGTTGACGGGCACTTCACCAGAGTGTATGGTTACCACTTTGCCATTCTGAACCACATCCATCACAAGGTTCGTATCTCTCTGCCTTTTTACTTATTCTCTTCTTTGAAGAATTTCCTTGATGAAGTTGAAAGAAACCCTAGGAGGACTGCTATTATTCACCCTGGTCTTGTCAGGCTCATATTTGAGCATTATCAAAATTTACCTACTTTGCCTAAAATTGTTGATATTGGAGAATTGGATGATGAGGATACAAAAAGTAGTAGGGAGAATGACCCCTAGGCCCCCCTGCTTGTGCCCCTATTGGTCCTAATTCCAATGCTCCCCAGTCCCTGTCTTGTCAGAATGCCCTTAAGGATTCTACTTCGCCGTCATGTCCTAAGTTGTAGCCTCTGCATGAGTGCCCTAGCCCGGGTTTTGCCTCGCTGCCCTGTCTTATTCCCCAGCCGTCTCTTGGCTGCCCTACTCTGGGTTTGGTCTCTGGTTTCAAAGGTACCTCTGTTACGAAACTTGTCTCGTATTCTGGGAATTCTATGGAAATTCTTTCTGATAAACCTATGGTCAGTAAGGAGTCGGCCCCTAGTGCCCCTACATCTGGAAGATTTGGTAATGCCCCTCTTGATTCCCCTAATCAGGATGAAATTAATTCAGCCCTAAATAAGCTCAAGCCTGAGGACATTGTGAGTGTGGCGGAAAAAAGTACGGATGGCCTTTTCACTATTCTCAAGTGGACCCAGAAGGAAGTCTGTGATTTGAAAGGCCGTAATATAGATCTAAGCAATAGGGTCATGGATTTGGAGCAGAAGATTAGCTGGAGTCGTAAAGAGATTGAAGGATAGGAAACCCCCTTACCAAGGAAAAGACAGCATTCGCAGGAGGAAAGATTGACTAGTATCGAGTGCAATATGTCCAAGATAGGCCAAAATATTAGGGCCACTATGGCGAACAATCACAAAATTTCTAGGCATAACACCATTATTATCAATGCAATGGTGGAAAAGCTAAAAAATAATCAAAAGGGTTCACTGGTCGTGGATTTGGATGCGGACAGAGGATGCTGCAGATCTGCTGGTGAAGGGATTTCGACTCATACCCGGGCTAACACTAAGAGGAAGACCCCGACTTTGTCACATACGACTCAAATCCTCAAGCAGGGGTTACAGGATATGAAGGATGTTGAAAAGGAGGCTGAGGAGTTGTTGAACACCTTGGAGTAGTGTGGTGGTGCTTGTTTCTAGCTTTTTGGGCGGTCCTTTTTTTGGACCCTATTGTCTCTCTGTGCTGTCGTTTCCTTTTTGGATAGTCAAGCCTATCGGTTTGACTTATTTTGTTATCTTTTATTGTTTAAACTTTGCAATTTCAGTCCCTGAAAACCCAGGACATTTTTCCTTTTCAAAAACATTGGGGAAGGAATAAGTATGAATTGTTACAAAAATTCTTAAGGATTTTGAATCAATTGATTTAATATATTGATAAAAATAGACTACTTTGGAACATTTATGAAGGTGAGGACCCTAAAAGAGTAAAGGTTTCCCAAAAATGGTAAGGTCATGCAACACTTTGTTGGTATGCAAAGGAATCATTCAACAACATCAATTCATCTAGGGTACATCAGAACCAAACACAAATCAAGAGAAGATCTTCAAACCAATCACCAAAATTCACTTGTTCCTTAAATAAAATCCACCGAAATATTTTGAAATTACTAGGCTACTCATGAGCCAAACCAACACATCAACATCCCAGACCTTTGTTTTATTCAAATACATCTCAAACATCATCATTAGTACAGAAACATTCAAAATCCTGATTGGAAAACTCTGAAAACAATCCATTCCTCAACATACAACCAATTTACTCTTCAATTCAACTTATTCTCACAAGGAAAAATAACTACAAACCTTTCTTCAGATTATCAAGACACTATGCTCATCATATTTTAATTGAAACAAACCAAGAATATACTCACTCAACACTGTACCACCAGAGTCTTCAACTTTTGCAATCCAATACCTCTTTGCACACTCAAAATACCTTGTTTCCCCATTGCTCCAACACACACCGAAACAAAAAGTTAGCATTATGAACATTATCCAAGCATGAAGACATTCTTTACAACACCACTAAGGTAGTTTCAATCCCAAAAATTCACTCATTTCACTGTTTTAGTAGATTTCCATGTTCTTAGTATTTAACCTTAGAATTGCTTGTAACATAACAACATGCCTAAATCGAGTGCACCAACAAATCTTGATTAGAACTCCATCTGCCAAACATAGCTTTAGGAACCCTTTTTAGTCTAGTTTAACATACTACAAAAGCTTTAGCACTTATTTTGGAAAACTTAGGTGAATCAATACCTTGTCTGCTTGCAAGGATCCCCAGTTAGGTCATTTTATCAAAGAAAGTTGTCTTAAAACACCACCAAAACACAAAAGGACTTCAAACAGTCTTTCTACCTATCTCAAAACTCAAGATTCTTCTACTTTTTGGAATAGAAAATCTCAAAGTTGCACTTAACAACAAAACCCTTGATACAAGTTCCTTAATGCTCATTAGAATGAGGGTTGAATGAAAAATACCATTGCAAACATTATACCATCTTGTAACCACTTCAATCATGCTTGGATAAGTCTTCCCATGCTTTAGGAACTCTCTTCTAGCCTCCACAATTGTTATCTCTACAAACCCTAGTCTGTAGCAACCATTCATGCATATCTATCACTGTATTTTCCTCTGTAACAACAATATCACCTCTATATTCTTGTATTCCATGGCCCTTCCAACACAAAAAAAACTTAAAGTAATATTAAAACACACTAAACAATCCAACCCATCAATCTCCTAAACCTACATTGGTGGGATGGTGATTTTAACCCTTATAAGACCCTCAAACTCTTGACTGGATTTTCAGACCGATTTTGAAAAATAGATTAATTCAAACCCTAAAATCCAGTGAAACCTCTCAAAATCAACTTATTTTGAAGGCAGACACATTCCTTTATGAATTTAAAACAAAATTACAACCCCAAGGCTGCTGTACAGTCCGCACAGTACTGGTAATTGAGAGAAAACAAAGAGATAATGCAAAACAAGGAACTTTATTTTTAAAATTTTATATAAGATTACAAAGTTCATCAATGTCTCCCACACCTTAAATGTGTTTTTAGATAGTTAAAGAAACTTCCCCCTCATCTACAATGACCAATACTTTCTTCTCCCTCATGACCCTTCACATTCCTTTACATTTTTTTGCAATTTTTCCATGTTTACATCTTTTACAACTTTTAGCATATTTTTTCCAATTGACTTGATTTACCTCCTAATGACCTTAATGGACTCTTAATCACATTGGGATACAAAGATTTACATGCTTTTACATGGTTCTACAATTGAAAATTCAAAATTTGAAATTTTTCCTATTGAAGGCATTTAAAGAGCAAGGTGCTCTTGCACCATACAATGCTCCTGCACCACTTTATTTCATTTTTTAAGTTCAGAATTTGTGGATGTCGGAGAACCAATTTTTTTTTTTTTTTTGTTCTTTTTCCTGTTTTCTATTCGATTCCAGACTATAAACTTGTATGTTTCATTAGAAGTTAACTAATATCAAAGCCAATTTCAAATCTATTTCCTTATATGAAATTTTATGTAGTTGATTGTTTGTTCCTCTCAGACAAGATTGTGTGTTGCACTGTTTAAGGGTGCATATTGACACTATCTGGTGGAAAATAGTCCCGCTTTCTTTAAACTCTTGCATAATTTTGTGCCTAGCTGTGAAGCAATCTAGTGACACATGGAATGGTATGCTTTGGTTTGGTTATTTCTTGAGGCATGCATGGATAATACCTGGGATAAATTTTACTTTTCAGTAATTCTTTATGCTTTATTTTAGTATAAATGTTTTATATTTTAGAAAATGTTCAAAAAAAAGATGATAAATGCATGGAGTTTTATTACAAATCTTTTGATTCCATGAAATTGTTGAATGCTTAATGCTAAATCTACTTGAATGTATGCAAGTTATTTGAGTTTCATGAAATATTGTTGCAAATTATTTGATTTCATGAAGTTATTGAATGATGAGACTGAGATTATGTTCATATCTTTATGATACCAGACAATCTTTAACAACTGTTTACCCCTCATGTTTAACAACAATATCACAATGAACCCTGAGTGAACTTAGTGCATCAAGACCTGACATAAACGAGCCTTGGGATCAAATTGAGTTTTCCTTAGATTTAGGTTTCTCGGTGGTCTTTCAAGAAAGGTAGGTTCCCACGGTGCTCTATGAGAATTTATTTGCATGTTGGTGTGTGAGTAACATCTGCGTCAAGAGGAGTGGTGCTAGAAGGAGGGCCTCCCTTTTGTTTTGCTATGAAGGAAGCTGGAGTCTCGTAGAGTCACTAGGTCCCATTCTAGCAATCCTCGTGTGACATTAGTCACACTTAGTGGTTGCACGTCATCTAGGCTCCAAGGGTCAAGAATTATGAATGCAATACTGTAAAATCCGACGAATGTTATACCACCCCCGCCTACAACAGTGGATTTATTTAATGTAGAGTCACCGATTCAACTCACTATGTATAATGATCTCCCAAAGAATCTAGACAAATTGTGTCCTAATTACTATCTTCACAAAGATGCAAAAGAGAATATTAGTATCTTGAAGGATACATGCTTTAGAGCAAGGATACAACACAAAGATGTTGTATGTAGGTTGTTTCCTTACATTTTTAGTGATGAAGTTTACCAGTGGTACATCAACCTGCGTTGTAATTCTATTAGGACATGTCAAGACATGGAGAGTCAATTCTTAGATAGGTTTAGAATGCCAATAGATCCTGCCTTGCTATATCATCAGGTTGCTCAAATTAAAAGGTTTGATGGTGAACCTATAACTGATTTTAAGGATTGATTCCAAAAGGCTTATTCTAGGCTGCAAGCACCCTATGTGGTAGACAATTTTTTTTTTGTCACCATTTAGTATATGGTAGTTGATCCATTAATTGTGATGTTTGTAAAACGGAGGGAAAATCCCCCTACTACCTTAATCAAATCCTATGCAGAAGCCATAAGTGTGAACCTAGAAATGATAAAACCTTGAAAGTGGATCATTTGTAAATGGCATAAATGGATTGAATAAATATCCTATGCTAAGTGTGAGTGGAGTTCCATTAAATCATACAATGGCTCCTAATTATTTTCCTTCAGTGGTCCAGAATGGGACATTTCCTCAAAACAGTTTGTTTCAACCAGGAAATAATCAAGCTTTGGAGCCACACCCTGATCTAGCCATCACAAAATTACATCCTAATGGAAATTATTTCTTCACACAAACTCAAGAGAGTCAAAGTGTCAAGATTGCAGAAGACAAAGAAGAGATTAAGGAAATCACAACTCGACTTAAAAGATTAACCACAAAGGTTTCACAATTAAGAAATCAAAACTTTTACTCTCAGAGTAATAATCAAAATTTGCAAGGTCGAGCATATAATGCTCCTAGACCACCTAGACCTTAGAACACATGACCAAACAACAGAGAAGTATCCACACCTTTAGATAATGCTAATCCCTCCAAAGATAGGTGTACATCTAAGGTGAATTTAGCTAAGCTTGCCATGAAAAATTGGTGCAAAATCCATAATAGAAATGCTCATTCATAAGTGGACTATCCACAGTTTAAGACTGCATTAGATATTTTTTTTGGCCACCACACATTATAGTGATCAAGTGTGACTTCCACCCACCCCAAGGGAATGAGTTAGTTCTGGTCGGATATGACTCCACTTTAGTCCTTGATAATTATGAGTGTTTTGAGTCACCAACCGTTGCTAGGAGTCATACCTATGAGAAAGAAGGTAGTTCAACCATGAATTTGGAAACCTACACGTTTCCTTATCAAGATGAAAATGAACCTCAAGATGAAGCTGACAAAATTCATGCTTTTCAACAGTATCCAAAAGGACATAGCTACAACTTGAGGAGTATTACCATTGGTGGAAGTAGATTTAAAGGGCCATTGACCACATCAATTCTTCCTAATAACTTTAACATTCCACTTGATGAGAAATCAAGTAAAACTCTGGGGTTACGGAAGGAGACCTCGTAATACAACAACTCACTGAATATTTCATGGAGTGGAAAAATAAAATCCACAGATCAAAATAATTTGACTAATTATTTTGCAGAAGAAATAAAAAAGGTAAAAATCAGCCTCTCTCTATCAAAATTTCTTAAAATGTCTGTAATCAGGAAAGCTTTCTTGAATAGATTGGAATATTTTTCTAAAGAAAGCATACTTAGTAAAGAGACATAGATGAAGGGAAACTCTATTAAGGAAAAAGAAAAAAATAGAGTTTCTATGGTGAATGCATAAGTAGCTTTTATAAGGGAAAGATAAGAATCCCTGACATTTTTGCTGACACTGAGAATATTTGGTAAAAATATTCATAATTTCTTGGTAGATTCGAGAGCATCTACCAATGTGATGCCTTTGTCCATATGTTAGACTCTAGGCTTAACCCCGACGAACTCCCTGAAGAAATTTACTCAACTTGATAAAATCAAGGTAAATGTAGTCGGGGAATTAACTAACATCCATATGCAATTAGCATTGGACCCCAAGATTCAATATTATATTGATATCCAAGTGGTCGAGATACTAGATACTTATGGGATGTTATTGAGCAGAGATTGGTCAAAGAATTTGAATGGATATATGGCCACTGACTTCTCACATATGTGGTTTCCCTGGAAGGGAGTCCCTAATCAGATTAGGATTGAGAGAGAACCACGAATGAAACATATGATCATGAATTACAACTAGAAAAATGAAGTTCTATACATAAATGTAGAACCAAGATTATACAGAATCAAAAGTTTCGAAGTTAAGATAGAAGAAGTTTTCATGTGTAATGCTAAAAAGCATAATTAGATAACTCCTAGGACAAACATGTTAGTTGAATCGAATTATGATTCTTCTAAAGGAGAAGATAGTCGTTTAGAAAAATTATCGAAGAATATTGCTAAAGAAGCTCGAAAGAGCAAGAAAACTAAAGACTCACTAATTTTTTTTTATTACAAGGTTGGTGTAGGTTACAAAACTCTACGCATTTAGAAGAAAGTTGCATGATGTGCTTAAAGATCATTCACAGAGTTGGAGATTAGCACTGTTAGGAAAATACAACTCTTAACAAGTCCGGGCTTGAAACACTTGAAGATAAAACACAAACAATGCAAACTAAAAATATTAATTTATCAATTCTTAAGAATGCTAAACTCAAAGTTTCCAAGGATCAATCTTGGACCTTTAGGTTCAATGGTTCAAAATTGAAACAAGGAATCAGAGTTGGGGTTAAGCCCATCAGTCCCCAAGGTAATTTGTTTCTTGCTGCCTATAGATTATAATTTCAATGTACTAACAATGTGGCAAAATATGAGGCTCTCATTCATGGTTTGATGCTCGCAATCAAGAAGAAAGTTAAAATTATTAATCTTTTCAGTGACTCATAATTGATGGTCAAGCAAGTCTAGAAACAATATATTTGTCATTACAAATTCTTGTCCAGCTATCGACACCAAGTGTGGGACCTGATAGAAGATTTTGATGCCTTTAACATCACTCATTTCCCACAAAAGATTAAATTAGAGAGAAAATGCTTTGGCTATTGCCACCAGTGCTCTAGAATTGGTAGATGCTTTCAAATTGAGAAGGTTTACTATTGAGATGGTGTAGTTGCCCTAGGTCCTGATAATGTTACTAATTTGCAAGTGTTCAAAGATGATGCTCACATTTTGGAGTTTATCACTAATACTGACATCTTTGAGGCACAAATAATTGAAGAAATAGATCACCTAGATGACAAAATTCAAGATGAAGAATTAGCTCAAGAAAAAGATGACAATATTCCAAAGGGAATAATTGAGCTAGAAAGATTATTTGATGTGGATAAGATAATTTGGCAGAAAGATAGGTAAAACTGATGGGGGATTGTCTAAATTGTATAATCTAAATACTGAGGAAGATTTGAAGAATGTGTTTATAGGGAAGGTATGTACTGAGGAAGAATGAATAAATATTGCTCGGGCACTCAGGGATTATTGGAAAGTTATAGCATGAACATATGAAGATTTGAAGACATATGACACTTCCATTATTACTCATACAATTCCATTAAATCCTAATACAAAACCTTTCCGTTAGAAACAACGACCTGTAAATGCACTTCTAGAACCCTTGATTCAAAAAGAAGTACAAAAACTCCTTTCAACCCAAATAATTTTTCCCATCAGATATTCTAATTGGGTGAAAAATTTAGTGCCCATTAGAAAAAAGAATGGAGACACTCGACTATGTGTGGATTTCCAAAATCTTAACAAGGCATCTAAAAAGGATAACTATCCCCTTCATTGGACGAAGTACTACAAATTGTTATTGGTTCATAGATGATGTCCCTCCTAGATGAATTCTCTGGGTATAACCAGGTAATGGTTACGAAGGAGGCTAGGATGAAGATGGTGTTCACCACAAAGTGGGGAACTTTCAATTACAAAAGTATGCCGTTTGGAATAATAAATGTTAGAGCCACATTCCAAAGAGCTATGGATTATGCCTTCCAAGACTTGGTAGGAACGTTCATTATTATATACATGGAAAACCTCATGGTTTTTTCTAAGAACAAAGGAGATCATGTTCGTGATCTCAGAGCAATATTATAGAAGTGTGAAACCTACGGAGTTTCATTGAATCCTAAGAAATACATTTTTGGGGTGACTGAAGGAAAACTATTGGGACACATTATTTTTGAAGGAGGTATTTCAATAGACCAAGATAGAGTGAGTGCCTTACTCAAGTTGTAGCCCTTGGGAAGTAAGAAAGAATTAAATTCATACTTCGACAAGATTAATTTCATTTGAAAGTTTATCATAGGATTTGCCGAGATAGTGAAGCCACTCAATGATATGTTGAAGAAAGATGGAAAATCAAGTGGACGAATGAGACTAAGCTCGCCTTCGAAAATATGAAAGTTACAACCACAAAAGCCCCGGTGTTGGTAAGTTTGGATTATGTTAAACCATTCTATATTTACTCTTTTGCTTTTGGTCACACATGTGCAGCTGCATTGACACAAAGGGGCAAAAATAAAGAGGAAAAGCCAATTGCTTTCAATAGTGCTCCTTTTAAAGAGACAAGGCTAAGATATGTGGATATTGAGAAACAAGCTTTTGCTTTGGTCAAGGCAATAAGAAAATTTTGACACTACATTCTTAGAAGTATAGTCAAGGAAATTGTGCCCGATGCAACCATAAAGATGCTATTGACATAGAGCGAGCTTGGAGAAAAAAGAGCTAAATAGGTTACAATCTTGCAAGAGTTTTATTTAGAAATCATACCCATGAATTTAATTTGCGAGAAAGCCCTGGTTAAACCCATTGTTGAGATTGGTCTATAAATTTCTATCCAATAGTATACCTTGGACGTAGAAGACCAAGATGATTGGTATTAAGATATATGGTACTATCTAATTAGCAACAATTTCCCAGACCATATATAGAGAAATCAAAGAAGAGCCTTGAAAATTAAAGCTCAGAGCTATATGATTAAAGGAGGGGTTCTATTCAAGAGAAATCACAAAGGGATTTATCTGAGATGTTTAAATAATATAGAAGTGAGTGAAGTGCTTCAGGAACTACATGACATATTTGGCACAACTTGCAAAGCACCCTTGGCTATTGTACACCTCATTCTAAAAGTCGGCTACTACTGGCCAACTATTTTCAAAGACACATATGAGAACATAAAGCATTGTTACACATGTCAAAATGTTGTGGATAAAGGAAGATTTAACACACAATTGTTGTAGCTCGTGATAGAGATGCATCCTTTTTCGCAATGGGGGTTATACTTCATTGGCACAATTAACCCATCGTCATCCGCAGGCCACAGGTTTGTGCTAACCGCTACTAATTATTACACTAGGTGGACTGAAGCGTGCCATAGTAAGTAATGCACCACAGAGGTGGTAATTAAATTCTTGGAGGAAAATGTTATTACCAGGTTTGGAGTACCGTATACTTTGGTATGTGATAATGGCCCCGCTTTTTCTTCATTAATTTTTTTTAATTGGGCATTTGAATATAGTATAACATTGAAATTTTCATCTAATTATTACCCGTAGGGAAATGGATTAGCAGAATAAACGAACAAGAACCTGTTGGATATAATTAGAAGGATAATTGAAAAGAATCCCAGGGAATGGAATTCCCTATTGAAATTCACCCTTTGGATAGATTGTACTAGGATGAAATCTGCATTAGGGAATTCCCCATACCACTTAGTCTATGGAATTGATCCTATATTGCCTATAAATTTGAAGATTCCTACTTGGAAATTTTCTCAAGAGTATATTGGATTAGATGACCAAATTGAAGCTTGGTTGTTACAACTGATGCATTTAGATGAAAAGTGTACTAGAGCAATAGATCATTTTTCAAAAACCAGTCTATGGTAAAATGTTGGTTTGACAAAAGGGATAGATTGAAAACTTTTAGAATATCTAATTTAGTCCTATATTGGCACAAAACCCATGAGCATAAGGGTGAACATGGTAAGTTTGACAAGTTATGGACTGGTCTTTACCAAGTATTTGAAATCTTAGGCGACAACACCTACAGGATTAAAACTCTAACTGGAGAGGATGTTCCATTTCTTGTCAATGGATAATTCCTAAAGCATTATTTTCAAGCCTAGCATTGGTCGCTGGTCCTTGTTGTAAGTATGTAAATAGTTTTTTTTGTGTTTTTTTCTCTTTCATTTGTTTTGTTCATTTTTCGGGGTTTTGTGTTGTTGAGATATATAATAGTTAGGAACCTTTGAAGGTATTCAAAATAATAGAATGTCAATTCTGGAAATGTGATTCATGCCTTGACCAAAAATAGTCCTTTAATTATAGATGATTGGGGAATTGTTCGGAGCCATTCACTTTAGTTCGCATAAATCATTTAGTTGATGTTGAGCCACAACCGCCCATCCTAAATTATTCTATTGAATTTGGGATAGAAGTTCGCATTGAGTGAAAAATTGAAAGGTATCCTTTGCTACCACTGTAATTCCCAACCTAATAGTGGGCTTCATTTCCTGTAAGTTGAAGCAAAAGAGCTTACAAATAAATATCAAATGAAAAAATAAAAAAATGAATATCATAGAAATATCAAAAGAGAAAATTCAACTCTTTAGGCTATCCAAATATCTCTACTGGGGATATAGATGCCTGACTGGCAGTAGAGCTATATTTGGGGGAATTACATAGATAACCTTGCCGGGGCTATGGAAGCTTGACTGGAAGCAAGGCTCTATCCAAGGTTGGCTTAAAAGGAAATTACCAAATTATGTAGGTCAATACAAACACTTGTTATGCTCTAAATTTACTGTAGCAGAATAAATCACTTGCACACATGTGAACTTAGTAAAATTTAATCTTGTATGCTGGTTAAAGTGAAGGGAATTCTAGAATGAGGGTCTGATTGTTTATAATTTAAGGACTACAGAAAGTTGAAGTATAGTTATTAGGTTTGAAATTGATTTTCTATGATTTTATTTGGTTTTGTTGTTGCTAGTTGTTGTGTGGTCTCACAACACACCACATTTTTCTCTTCAACAAAATGTGGACCCCCTCTTTTTCTATTGCTTCTTTTCCCTTTGCTTTTTGCTTGGTTTGTTGTGCTACTTTCAGAGGAAATGGTAAAATGGTGAGTTCATAATCCAACTTGCCTGTCACTCACTTAAGTTCTTGTTTTGTTGGACTTGGAGTGTTTGTAAAATATTTTCCCGACCTTATCAATTAGCTGGATCCCCAAGTCCTGCGTATCATTTTTTTGCTCTAAGGATGTTGTATCTTCAACAAGTTTCACTTTTTTCCTGGCCAATTATCGTGCTCGATAAGTTATCACCTAGATAAAATTGTTTTGGTGTGTGCATTTCCCCTCTTTCTTGGTTAGCCCAATAACAAATTTCCTTTTCTTTAGAACTAGAGATCAGAAGTTTTTTTGTAAATTTCATTTTGAACCAATTTGGTCTCACTTGTACTCAATCCCGGGTATTTACTTTACGCCCAATAGGAAAAAGTCTTGACTCCCAGTAATTATTCAAAGTACGATGTTGGATGATTCAAACCTTGATTGATTATTAATTATTAAGTATCCAAGATGGGTGTTTCCTCTAAGGCCTTTTTCCTCGTAAGAATTAAAGTGACACATGAGTGTGCCACATTAGTAGTTTGTGCTACTTTCCTCTCAAATGGTGGGCCCCTGCACAAGAACCAAGGAGTTCATAATTTGAACCATAATCCACCATGGTTGCACCTTTACTTAGGATAATTAGTGCATAGAAAAATAAATTAATGAAGGTGGAAAATATCACATGTACTTGGGACCACCTTGAGCATGTTGCTTTCATAACACTCTACCTTGTGCCAAATTACTCACTTGTAAGGACATCGAAGAATTAAAACCAAGATTGTGGCATGCAAAGAAAGGTAAGTCTTGGAAAGCTGAAGAACACAACTACCAATGGTTTTGAGTTGCGTTCAAACAATTATATCATCAGTGAAACCATGCATGCTTCTAGTAACTGAATTTTTGTTAATTCTTTCATGCATGCATGGCTCAAGTTATATGGCACTACCACTAGTTAGGTTGCTGAAATGTTGATTATTTTTTAAGGAATTTAACCTAATTGTAGACTGAAAATATCATGAGTAAAGAACTTTTATGAATTATTGAAAATGGATGGTTGAATTTAACCCTAACTCACACACAAGGCACATATTTCATAATAATGTAGGAAATCAACATAAATATGAGCACTTCCAGGAAGAAGAAAATAGATGAGGAATTTGAATCCCCTGTTTCACTGGTCGTATCAGTTGGTGGGATAGTTATAGAAAATCATCTAGGAGGGTTCACTGATAAGGAATTTTCTATGCGGATTTGACAAGAGGGTGCCTCCCAGTGCGCTAAGAATATTGTTGCAAGTGTATTGCATTTGGCAGGAGGGTTTCCACTAGAAATGGATGCTCCTGAGTTGGTACTAGAATGTATGAACTAGTATGAACCAAACAAGAGGTTTGTTGAGAAAGAAGGAAGAGTATAAGCAAACTTCTCCACAAAGGGTATCATATACACATTTGGGCTCCACAAATTCAAACAGATGAATCTGTTGAATATCCAAGTTCTGGCCACAACGTACCTAAATTTAGAGGAAAAAAACATGAAGCTTATGAATACGACATGGTGCCAGGAGAAGATTACAAAGTAAATGAAGAAAATCCTGAGGTAAACATTTATTTAGGATATTCAAGACATAATAACCCTATTGAGTAGGATAGCTGGACTCAAAGATGCCAACAAATTTGAACCTTGTATGTTCAGGCTTATAATGAAAATAATGGAAGGTCCTGTGAAAATTCACCAGGGGAATTTTATCAGTGAGAAGTTGTGTGAACAGATAATAACATTCCCAAACACCCAATGGTTCGTCATGTCTTCATATGTTGTTTATTCTTGTGCCCTGAGGGAAAATATATAAGGATTGAATAGAGTTGTTACCATGGGCAGAGAACCAAGGAATAATTTAATTTATGCTCATATGCCCTAGATTACTATTCACCAATACCGAGAGAATTACCGGAGGGTAAATGATGTGTTTTCTATGAGGATGGTAAGATTAATGGAAGGTGACAAATCCAAAAGATTGTCCCTTGAAGCGTAAAGTGTTATCCAATTAGTATATTCAATTTCCTACTTTCACCTATATATTAAGGTGGAAGGATTCATAGGATACCCCTTCATGCTATCCAAGTATGCAACAGACAAATGCTGTTACTGGAATTGGTGAGATAGATGCAACTGTCTCATGCTCTTTTTGTGAAAGCACACAAAAATGCTCTATCAAATTCCCTATCAAAATTGGGAATTACAAATGTGCTACAACTAGAAGTGTTGATATGTGTGAGGAAGAGAGGAAACTTTATAAGTTGAAGTTCTTTGCACTCTAATGAAAAAATTATGATTCAGAGGAAAACCTTGCCAAGCAAATAAATAGGAAGTATGCCCATGTCTATCATTTGGAGGATTTTTGGCATAACTTTGATGATGAGCATGATGTAAGGAAATGAACATGCCGAAGGTTGCCACTACTAGCAGCAAAGCTTCTTGGAATTCATGATATTCTAGAACAATTGGATACATATAATTAAGAGCTATTGAATACAATTTATGATACAAAAAATAATTTTGATGAACCTATCCTAGACCCAGATTATACAAAGAAGGAGATAGTAAACATCAAGGAGATTTCTAAGCAAGTATTGACATACACTCAGTACTAGATTAATGGTTATGTTGAGGCATTGAAAGAAGCTTGGATAGAACCCACATACTCACCTAATGTCAAGAGAAAGCAACAATTAGTGGATGAGTCAGGGTATGGAGAGACTACTTAAAATAATAGAAAGATTTTAGAAACAAAGGAAACTGAGCAAAGTGAGGAGGAAGTTCCTAATACTTCAAGCTAGAGAATTCTAATGATGCCAACTAGCTAGTGCAAAGAGACTATGGCCAATCCAAACAATGTAATGGAGACACCAAAGGTGGTATTTTCTTCCACTGTAGAGCCAAGAGATCAACCTATGACTAATGAGGGGGTGAGAATGAAAAAAAAGACATGTACTAAGACAATTTCTACATCACAGAAGGTGGTAGATATATTTATTTCTCCACCCTCCATCAATACGACAACAATGAGACAATCCTTGGGAGGGACTCCTATAGTTTAAGAGGAAGGTCTTGAACCAAATAAGAAGAAGTTAGAGAACATTTGGAGAAACTGACTAGCAAGATGAAATAGTTTGAAGAAAAGTGATCTAAAGGAAATCCCATGATGCGACTAGTAGTGGAAGAAATGTTAGATACAAGGTCATATCCTGGAAATAAAGAAGAAGATTTTATAACAGGATCACTCGCTCTAGAAGCAAGAAACCTTGAAGAAATAGATGAAAGAAGAACAAGGGATAATGCAAGTCAGAACCCCATTGGCAATATTAATAAAGAATATATAATTGATGATCAACTTCTGCAAGGAAGAAATGAACAAAATATTGAGCAATTGTAGACTTCTGAGAAACTAGAAGAAAGTTGGGATAAGAATGAAGATATAAAGTCCTCATAGACCTTGGGTGGTGAACCAAGAAATGATGAGAATCTTGATGTTTTGGTACAACAGGAAAATAATGTTCCAAGGATTGATACTGAGAATAGGGTAGGATAGGAAAATGTAAGTCTCAAAGAGGAAGAAATAGTGATAAATCAAGGTAATCCATAATCCATTCCAATGAGGACAGAAGGTATTCATGTTCTAGGGGTTGTGACAGGTAATGTTGAAAGTTCAAGAGAGGAAGTTCCTGAACATGCCAAACATCAGGAACGAGGTAGTAATGAAGAGGCAGAACAAAATGGAGAAGCACTTGACTGGCTAGTTAGGAAAATGGCTCCATCATTAGAGGTGGAACTGGTGCCTTTAGATCTTAGAAGTTTAATACAAGAAATAGATATGTCATGCCTAAAATTTCATCCAGAAAATCCAACATTTTTTTTTTTAAAACACATTAGTTAAGGTAATTATTACAATGGCTAAGTGTCATTATGCATTGAGTCTAAATCCAAATGCCAAAACCTTTAAAGGGATCACACTTACTTGAAAATTTAAGCATTGATATTACACCTACATTTAGTCATTACTAATAATATTGTTAGGACATATTTAGGACAATTGGGATTTTATGGGAAAAGGGTTATATTGTTAATTTTCTACCAAATTAACCTCTTTTTAAATGACCTTCAAATTAAATAGTAACACCATTACTTTTATTCAGCCATCATAATAATATTATCTCAATTTAGCATTAATAACATTATCCTTATCTAACCACAATAACAATAATATTCACTCATTCATTAAAATATTAATTTTATTAATATTTAATCAAACCAATAATAATATTACTAAAATAATGCTTTCATTAATTTTATCTTAATACAATATTACCCTTTTATATCAATAATTTTCTAATTTTATCATTCACATTATCTTTATTATTCTATTTATACTAATACTATTATTTTACTTAAATAAAAATGGTTCTTAATACCATTATTGATATTACCATCAAATCACTCTTTACTTTATTGATAACTACCTCATTATACCAATATTATGTAGATAGAATAGACCCTTTCAAAAAAATCTATATTTTCACTTCTAAGTTATATTTTTTTATAATCCCTCTTACATTTTAACTTCTCATTCACTTAGAGAAATGACATGTCATTTTACTTATTTATTTAACTTGTGTGAATCTTTTAAAATTACTTCTTGTTTTAACCCACGTGATTAAAATTTAAAAGATAAAATAATGTTTATTTTTATTTGTTTATTTGTGAGTAGTTTCCTTTTTATATTATAATCAATAAAATTCACGATAATATTAATCCTTTAATATTATTATTTTATCTAGCTATATCCATATTCATATAATGTTATGTATGCAAGAGTTATTATTATTATTTTATTTTATTTATATTGTCTCCAATCTTAACTCTTAGAATTATATATATATTTAGTAATAAAATTATCATCACTATCAATAATGATATTAATACCATTCTTTTATTGTTATATCAATTTTTTTTTTCTTTTACATTATCAATAATATTTTCATTCCAGACAATTATTAAGGAGATTAATTTTTAATCCCCAAATTACTTTACTATTGCTAATACAATTTTATTTAACCGGTATAATAATTTTATTAACCACAACATAGTTTCCCAGCATTTAATGTGACTATAATGTCTTCAAATAAGTTTATAATAATACTATTATTACTTACCCATTTTCCTTTTTTCCATCCTAATTGAAATACAATTATTGCCAACTACTATTATTTACTTGCCGTCAAATTTCATACTGAAATTCATAGAAGCAAATAACATGGAAAATAATACTATTATTTGGGTATATTGAATATATTATTTTAAGGAGGTTATATATTTATTTATTTTTATTTTTTTTAAGCGCAGCTATTCAGTGATGAGCATTTATTTGAGACAGGTAACAAATTTTATTTAAAGAAGTAGTTACATTGCTACTATTTGAAAGATGAATATATACAGTGATTTTAAAGATCACTATAATACAGCAATCAAAATTACATTGTAATAGGTAGCAAAATCAACAGAAAGGTGACTCGAGTAGTAACCAAATAAGCAGTGATTAAGTGACTGAAATGGTATAAAATAGAATGGAAGATTTCTATATCAGACTGGCAAAAAAATACTAATTATCTTGATTAAGAATAAAGAATTCTGTTTAATAATTATTATCCGTTTAATAGATATTGCCGATCAATACAGAGGCTACAGTATTAGTTAACACATATATTTGATTGCAAAATTAGTTGGGCGTTCACCGACAGACTAGATAGTTCTTAATTTAATGATGTTATAAGCACCTATTTGCCTTGGCACCCTTTTTTTTTTCTACAGCTACGATATTTACTTCAATACTATTTCCGTATGAATGGATAACCACCATATGTCTCTGCCAGGCATGATATTGCGAAAATAACTCAAGGTCATGGTCAATTTATTGCTGATGTGATAGGCTTAAAAGAAACGTCATTTCCAACACACTATTTGCTATCTTAGTGAAAGCAATTACTTGCAGTTACATGGCTGAGATGGCATGATGGCTATGATGAGCTACAGTTCGATGCTAGGTAGACTATTAATGAGGGAACTTAACACCTTTCAAGCAGCTTTCAAGGGTTCCAATTGAACAAAAAAAAGTGTACGCCATACATGCCTTCTGGCGCACACTTTCCTTACCTACTAACTCACCGTCCACTTTCTACATCCTTTCAGCCACCAACTCCTGTTTATTATATTCTGTCAGCACCCTCTTAACTAGTATGTCATTTTTTCAGAGCATTAGAGCCAAGTGGTTTAGATGTGATGGACTTTTAGCAGCTACATGATCGGTGCAATTGGAGGCGAGTACAGTTGGATGAGTCAAGGGTATGTTTGATTGTTGCAGCTCAAACTTATTCTACAAATATGAGGTGTGGCTAAGTGATATGCTGAAGATAATAATCATGCCCCTCACGTAATAAGAAAAACCTGTCCCAAAAAGAAATTGCGCCCTCCCTGGAGGAAATCTAGGTTGATTTTGGTGGAGGAATTAAAGTTTATCAGGTTCTTTTGGTCTATCATGGCAAATAAATGTTGGGAAAGTCAGATCTGTACCAAGGAGGAAGAATAAAACAGTGATAGTTGCAAACTCAAGATTCGTTTTCCTCATATTGTCTCCTTTTTACACATTTTTACACACACACATATATATCAATGTTATTCTTGCTTGTTAATTTCTTCTTGCAGTTAGAGCTCCACACTCACAGCTACGCTCGAAAAGGGTTGGTATGCATGGGGAGATGACCTCTCACAGCCGCTCTCTTAACCCCCCCCTTTTTTTTTCCTGGTATCCTGTTCAACTTCAGATCTTCTATTATTTAGATATATTGAACTCATTTTCCTATTCATTGTCATCTGTACGTATCAACCATCATTTTATTGTATTCCCCTATGTTTTTTATTTATTTATTTATTTTTGAGATATTATTTCGATTTCTAGGGAAAAGTTGTATTAAAAACTTAAGAGGAACTAGGCATCCCCAACAAGAAATCTTAAAATGTGTGAAACCTACTTGATATATTCCTATCATATCATTGGAGTAGCAAGTTCAACTCAATAATGTAGTTTGCAAGCATAATCACTAAAAAAAAAACAATCGAGCTCACACAACTGATTTTCTTTATTACTACACAAATGCTTAAATATAAGATGTAGGGAGCCTTCAACATAGATATACTTTCTAACTTCCTTTGTTTATTGTTAAGTGGAGGAAAAGGGAACATTTTGTATATGTCACGACAATCTGCAAATCCTTCAATGAGATGACTAAGAATTAAGTATTACAGTAAGCTATACAAATCAGAACATTTACCTTGCATCTATACACACTATTTTATATGCATACTTTACAATCCAGTGAGGATTATGAAACCCATCTCGTAACTCACAAAGTTAGAACTAATTTTGAAGAGGTAAGTATATATATATATATTTCATACTATTGAATACGGGCTTGCTCTCCACCCTTCCGTAATGGCGTCATGGAGCCTCATGGGCTCTGGCCATACCCCCGAGCAAGAAATCAGTTTCAACCCCAATATGATGAATGGGATCCTCTCAAACTTTTACAAAGTAAAGAAAATAGCACAACATTCATGTTACACACCTATAGAACTTTCACCCTCCATATTCTATGACATTCCACACAAATATATCACTCTCTTGCTATAACTAAACAAGGAAAAATGGAAATAGTAAGACTTATCTCTTTTCTTTAGGCATTGGACTTCAACTCTTTTATCCCTCCTTCCTCAAAACCATCTGAAACTCTCTCCTCCCAACATGGCTCTTTTTCTCTTCTCATCCTTTCTACCATCTTCTACAGGTTCTCCAAGAGGAGAAGTGGGCAATGCCCAAATCTTCCATCTTCTTGAGGTATATAGGAATCCTCCAAACCTACACTCTTTCCCACAAGTGCTCACACATGTGTGAGTCTTGTGCCAATTCCAAAAACTTTTGGGGAGTGGGAGGTTGAGAGTGACAAGTCACTCTTCCCAAGCCCCAACACTTTTTGAATTCGTCACATTCATGAATGTGGACTTTTGAGGGGTCTTTTCACACTCCAAGGACAAGTTCACATGTCAAAAAGGTTCCAAACCCATAGGTATAGGTCCTAGGGGTCTATTCTTGTTCAAAAACCAAGGAAATTGACTCAATAATCCCTTTTTAAAACCCACAAAAGAATCCATACGAATTTTGATCCTGACCAAGGGTTCCAACCCCAACCAAACTCACATCACATGTCCTACAATTGGATTCTACTCAAACATAATCACCCAATCAAAAATATAACCTCAAACCCTTCTAAGTCAAATAGGGCTACACTTAGAACTTCCCAAAGATATATTTGATTTGATTCCAATATTTATCCATCCTCCTATTTGCATATTTGATTCCTTAGCCCTCCAATACATTTACTCTACTTGCTTTTAGGTCTCGGATGGAGTTAAATTTATATCCTCAACAAGAAGTCTTTTGATTTGCACTTGATGGTTATCCCTTCTCATGCTAGCACCATTATCTTCTCGACCTTTAATGTTAATCCCACATCGACTCATTTAATTTCCTGCACAACATAATTAAGCACAGTTAGACATATTAATAAACAACATTAATTGTAAATCGAATCTTTGTAACTTTATTCATGAATCATTTACATAGCTAATTACTCTTCCAATGTAATACGACACAACAATTATCTTATTTCAAATTCATCTTATAAGTTCGAATCTCATACAATAATTCACATGCACATACATCTTCATTAAGTAAAATAACATAACGTAAAACTATAAGGTTACTGTTAGACAATCATCTTCATATCGCTTGCAATATATCTAACCATCTATTTAGGAGGAATATATAACACTTTAAGATTGTATTAGTCACATGCAAAGAGAGGCCTTACAAGAAACCCCTAAGCCTAGAGTTAGAGAAAAGACAAGACATGCTGTGAAAAGGAATGTGAATGGAGGGAGGACTCTCCAAATAGCTACTTTGGTAGGAGATAAGAGCAAGCATGAAATAACACTTAGGGATTATAGGTTGATGACAATTGATGTAGGACATTCATCATGGGGACATGAATTAGAAGAGATGAAAGTAAATTTAGAGACAATTGTCACTAGAGTGTAGAAGAATAAGTAGAAGAAAAGAGAGTTAAAGGAACAAATTGCTTTCTTGGAGAGTTTCATTAGGTCGCTAGCCCAATCTGGTCAAACGTAGACTGAATTTTTGCAGAATCCAATATTAATGTCTAAGGAGAAAGTAGATGCTATTACAATTCTTCACCATAAGGTAAGCATATTTGAAGAATGGATGGAGTACTTGGTAAGGCAAGGAGAAGAGTTAATGAAGGATACAATTAGGAAGCATACTGTTGGTATGAAAAATACAAAAGTCTGGAAGGTGAATGTTGATTTCACCAAGAACAGATTGATGCAAAGAGGTGAAAGTTAAAATTTCTTCTTCAGATAGATGTTCGAGAGTTGGTGAATGAGAAAATAGTGATGAAACAAGAAGTTTCAATATTTGAGAAATGAAGGAAATAATTGAATTGGGAAAGTGAAAATTTACTACAATGTATAGATGGATTTGAAAAGGTCACTGAGATATGCGAGAAGTTGATAGATAAAGATGAGAGCTTTATTGAAATGCTAGCTCAACAAAGCTATGATCCCCCGAACTTTATCATAAAGTGTAGGAATTCTATGACCAAATATGAGACAAAAGTAGTGTAGAGAAATGAAAATATCATTCAAATATCAGAAGAGTATGCTAGGCATAAATATAGTTGGAAAGTGATCCAAGGTGTTACAAAAGAAAATATGCATCAAGTGTTGATTTATTTCTGGGAATATAAGCAGAGGAGAGGTGAAGATGAGTCTTGATATTTAAAGTTCAATGAAGAAGAATAGGTAGTTAGATATCAGATTCTGAAAGTTTTGTGCATGGGTATAGTTTGAAGTGAATTTTGCAGGTTTATTCCTGGTCCTGGAGGTTTTTAAAAGTACCCAAAGTATTATTTTCTATGCAAAGTACTCATGACTCGGAGCCCGAAGTTTGAAGATTACTGCTAATGAAAAAGTCAAAATATCTTTGACTTTGCCTAGAAAGTTCTGATGACAACTGTCACCTACAATGTGTTGTATTTTAATTTGTTTCTTTGATTCTCTTTGATGGGATTAAGTTCAAACTCTTTGGGGCCTTGTTCTTATAAAAGGCTGTTAGTTGCTTTATTTCATTTTTTAAGTTCAAAATTTGTGGATGTCAGAGAACCAAAACTTTTTCAAGTTTTGTTCTTTTTCCTATTTTATGTTCCATTTCAGACTAAAAACTTGTATGTTTCATTAGAAGTTAACAAATATTAGAGCCAATTTCAAAGATATTTCTTGATATGAAATCTTGCATAGTTGATTGTTTGTTCCTATCAAAAGACTGTGTGCTACGCCATTTAAAAGTGCATACTGACACTATCTGGTGGAAAATAATCCCACTTTATTTAAACTCTTACATCATTCTATGCCTAGCTATGAAGCAATTTGGTGATGTATGGAATGGTTTTCTCTGGTTTGGTTATTTCTTGAGGCATGCATGGATAATAAATGGGAGAAATTTTACTTTTCAGTAATTTTTATGCTTTATTTTAGAATAGATGTTTTATATTTTAGAAAATGTTTTAAAAAAAGGATGATAAATGCATAGAGTTTTATTACAAATCTTTTGATTCCATCAAATTGTTGAATGCTTAATGCTAAATCTACTTGAATGTATGCAAGTTATTTGAGTTTCATGAAATATTGTTGCAAATTCTTTGATTTCATGAAGTTATTGAATGACAAGACTAAGATTATGTTCATATCTTTATGATACCAACAAAATCCTTAACAAGCATTTACCCCTCGTGTTTAACAACAATATCACAACATACCCTGAGTGAACCTAGTGCATCAAGACCTGGCATAAATGAGCCTTAGGATCAAACTGAGTTTTCCTTAAATTTAGGTTTCCCGGTGGAGTCTTTCAAGAAAGGTAGGTTCCCGCGGTACTCTATGAGAATCTTCATGTTGGTGTGTGAGTAACATCTGTATCAACAATTACAAAATCAGAAAAAAAAAACATTTTAATCCACCATGAAAGCTTCTTGAACTATAACCATCTACAGGAAAGATTCAAAACATGTACACAAACTCCTATAGGAAAATTTGTGGAAAGAACCAAAAATTAGCTTCAACTCCACAAAAATACATCCTACATGCAACATAATAATCTTCTCAAACTTCTGGACATGGAGATTCGGGCGCCTAGATCATCTCCTTCACTCTTTTACCTACTTTTCCTTCTCTTTTTCCCTTGTTAATTGTTGCAATCAATTCCTCAAGCTAGGCGTTGATTTTTCTTTGACCAAAATATGCCAGTAAAACATTCAACCTACTCCATTTTGGGCATGGTAATTCATGCAATAATCATCTTTAATGCCTTTTCCTGGAAAAAATTAAATATTAGCCAAAAATTTCCCACCATTACCTCTTTTTGGCACCTCCACTCCTAGGCACCGAACTTCCCTGCAAAATTTTATTCCAATTCATGTATTTCTTCCTAAGAGTTATAAAATCAATAAAAACACATATCCCAACTTGGGTGTGGGATTTTGGTTTTCATACGTGTAATGTGAAATTACACCAAATGCCTTGTCATGCCAATTGAATTTCAAGCAAACAAAATGTATGAATGAAGGGACCTTCCAAGGTTGCTAAAGGAAGGTGAAAGGAGAAAAATTCATGCCTACAACATAAAAACAAACAAAAAATTAAAAAGGCAAATAAAAAAAAAAATCTTTTTGGTTGTGTAGGATTTCACTTCACCCTTGAAGCTCTTGCATCAAATTTTAAAGTATCTTTGTGAACTTCACATATATATTTAGACTGAGATGAATTTTTTGAATATTGAAATATTAGCGATTGCTTTCAAGTATGCCATGAAAATTGAAGAAAAATTCAAACAAAAAGGGAAGAAATATTATTTTGTAAATAATGAATCAAAGGGAAAAGGTAGTGTTGATGAGTTTTTTTGCACTATACAACACAAATAAATTACAAGGTGCTCTATCTCTCTTGAAAGGAAAATTTTTGCAAAAAATCTTCAGAAAATCACCCCAAGGCTTTGAATGTCAAGTCTTGAATTTGCAAAGATAACTTAGTGGTAAATGTGATTTGGTAGTTTCACAAGGGGCATTTATGGTTCAACAAAGGATGGAGAATTATAAGATTGAGGGTTTTTAAATATGAAAACTAGTTAAAACCCTAGTTGTACTTTCAGATCTACAACCTGAAAATGACTGCAACTCATCAAATATGGAAGTTTTGTGATGCCATTCCTTCGTAAAACTAACCCAAATTTATAAAAAAAAGATCAAAAGATAGAGGGTTTATAGATCCTAATTCTGAAAACCTAAGGACAACTTTAACAATGACTGATGTTGCGGATAAACAAACTCCCAGAAAACTAATTTTTGTTTAATCAGGGTCAAGCCCACAATGTTGTAGAAATAGTGCAATCTTCAAAGGAAATCTTCAAATTTTTAGATTGTAAACATTCATACATATACCCTAAAGTTTGGAATAACATGAATACATATCCATAATTGAACTAATGATGTAAAATAGCTAAGACTAACCATGCACTGCAATTTACAATCAACAAACTACAAATTGTATGAGTAGGAAATTTATTAAATACCTTGAACACTTTTCCATTATCACAATTGAAATGAAACTAAAACTAAAAATAAAACTAGAAGAAGAAACCATGCATGCACTTAGAAATAGTAAGGAAAGATCACCAACACTTCAATGCGTTTACTTGTATTGCTTTCAAAATGTTGTTACAACAATTCTTGTTCAACCCCTTACAAATGAGAGGAAGCTACCTTTTATAGAGAAGTTTTACAAAATCAATGGTGTAGATTAACTCAACACCAAGGGCCAAGATCAAACATGCATTTAATATTTGAGGTGCATTAAATACATTTGCAACTACCCCCAATTTTAAAATAGTATCACATGTGAACTTAGGAGAATGCAAAATATACTAATATGTTTTATATTAAATATATTCTACAAAATCCCATAAATGCTAGGTGCACACACTTTTATGTAACTACCTACAACTGAATGAAATTTTACAGATATTTTTCTTCTATTATAATATTTCTAGCATCTTTTTCCTTAACATATTTAACAAAATTAGTGAGAATTGTTGTGAACTGTTCATTAGGCGGAGGTTGTGCAACATGAATTTTGTAGCCTAATGCCTCATATTCCTCCATCAACCCTCTATGAAAATCTACATAGGCTCTTCTCTTCTTGATCAATCCATTTTGATCATTCCAAAAAGTGTGCAACAACATCCAAAAAATCCTTGTTTAAGTCATTGATGGGCTTCTTTTGTATCTTTTTCTACCAATTCTACTTAAGCACCAAATCATCCAACTTGTCTATAGAAACAGAAACTCCAACCATATCATTCATGAATTGATCACAATCCCCCATCAACTCATTAATCCTATCATCAATTATCTTTAATTCTGAAAAAACCTAAGTGATAATTTCCTTTCGAAAATCTAACGCGTGCAACCAAAAAGTTGACTCCTTAATCTTATCCTTGGCCAATATGCTTTCTTTCTCCAAAACATCAGCAGATAAGGTTTTGAAAACCTCCAATTTAGGACATGTTAGCTCATAATATCTAAAAAAGGCATTGCACTTCTCAATTTTTTTGTCAATTTCCTCCTTCAGAATAAGAAAATTATTGTGCATCTCTGCTACCATACCAATTGCCTTGTCACTAGTAGCAGCAATACCCTTGATCCACTCTTAAGTTACCTATTCCCAAGACTTCATCTATTCCATCCTATTAGCATCCTCTTTGGATAGGAGTGCTAGGGTAGCTACATCACGAGGAATACTTTATTTTGGAGCAACCAATTGCTCAATAAATATTTTCAACTCTACAACCTATGCCTTAAGTTCTTTCTTCGTTGCTTGATCCTTATCCATTCTCTTCAAAATATTTGAAACTAACCCCTAGAATTCATCAATCTCTTGAGCCATGTTTGTTAGCCCAATATCAATAGAGGAAATGTTTTATTATAAAGGTAAAATTGTATCATCATCTTTATCCATTGCTGACGTAGCAATATATATCGTTCAAGATCCAAAGGCATCCTTAGTTATGTGCAAGTGGACTTTAGCTTTCTTTTTCTCCTTTGGTTGTCCTACTCGAGCCAAAATAGCTTCAAAACTGGCCCTCAAATCCTTGATAAGAGGGGATTTATCTTTTAGCTGGTCTTCCAACTAGGATGGAATTGCTGCTTGCGAAGAAGGGATTTGTGTAGACCTTCCCTTTGCCATCTCATAGTCTGTTGAATGCACTATAAGTTATTTATTCTCTTCTTTGGGTAGTTCCTCTTCCATATTTTCTGTTGTTCTTTCTTCTTTGTGCAGTTCTTCTTCATGGAATTCCTCAAATTTATCTTCTTCTAATAGATCTTTGTCCTTGACCTCCTTTATATCCTCCTGCTTAGGCTCAAGAATTATGATTCCTTCACTTGAGTTAACAACCTACTCATCATGCTCTGGTGCAATGGATACTTCCTCTGATGCAACCATACCTTCAAGATTTTATCTTTCTTGCTATTGCATTTCTTCCTAGATCTTATCTATACCCTCCATTTTTGGAGCCTAAAGCACTGGTTTAGAAGAGGTAATGGGAAAGGTGGATTCAAGTTGGTCCATTAATTTTTTTTTCTTTGGGGACAACAAAACTTCTAATACTTTCTTTGGTAAGTTCCATAGATAGGCCAAAAAAGATTTAGGCAGAGTACTGGAAGAAATGGTAATGAAAATGGAAGGGATGATACATGGTAGGGTAGAGACAGTGAATTGGAAATGGAGAGAGTGGAGGAAGAAGGGGAAGAAGTGGCAGAGGAAGAAGGAGAGGATTCTACCAAAATGGAAAAAGTGACGGGAGTGAAAGATGTGAGATGGACTGAGATGTCAATGGTCGACGAAGAGGAAAGGATGGGAGGAGAAGTGGAAATGGAAGAAGGTAGAGTAGAAGAAGAAGGTGGTGAAGGAGGAGGTGGTTGAGTGGGAGAAGAGGGGCCTTGATATTATTTTGGTGGCAATGGCTCCTCCCTAATAGATTCCATTACCACCATTCCAATTTTCTTTGATTTCTTGGAAGTGGGCCCGTTTCCCTCTATACCTTTCCTCTTGTAGAATCATTTCTTTTCAATGGACTATCTCTCTTGAAATTCCTTTATTTTTTGATCCCTTATTTCTCAAGAAGGTGCACCCTTACAAGCAAAGCTTGTTCTTGATGTTTCTTCCTCATCTATTCTCTCATCATCATCACTACCTTGTGCTTCCTCCTTTTCTTTCTCACCATATGTGAGTTCAAATTTTTGTTCTTCAAGAAGGGAAACTTATGCTTCAATCCATCACTTTATCCTTCTCGACAATAGATGAGTAATCACATCAATTTATTGGTCTCCTCCTCTTTTGTTTAGTCAAGTAATGGAAGAGGTAGATTAGCCACCTTATTATATGTATCCTCATCGATGATCTGCTCATTTTCTTTGAACTGGTTTGATATTGTATACAGATTAAGTGTATGAATAAACTCAAGGGAGACCCTCATGTATGTCCTTTTCCTAACTTCTTTATCATTTTCAAAATTCACCCAAAAATATTCAATGTGTAGCTGATGAGCATGCTGCTTTCCAACTTGTTTCTACATCTTCCCCAAAGGATCAAAAAAACCTCAAACACTATGAAATTGGAACCCATACTCCTAGATCTCAACATTAGAATGATCAACAGATGGTGCAAAAGGATAAGAGTACAAAGCTCTTCCCAAAGTCATGGGGAAAGGTATCCCAACTTAGTGTTTATATTGCAACAATTGATGTGAAGAGCATAATTACCTAGTCAACTCCAATAACACAGTTCAATTTTTTGAGTATTTGGGTAGCCTATAAGGCACCCCAAAGAAGTCTTCAACTCTAAAATAAGTGAATTTGGGGAATTGGATAAACCAATATCTGAATATCTTTACCATAACCTTTGTAAAATAAGACATTCTCGCACCAAGATCCCCTTGCAGTGTTCTAACAATGTGCATAGTGAATGCATCCACTCTTTTATTGTGGTCATCATATACCATGTAGTCATTAGGGCCCATTCCAAGGTTACCCTTGCAAGTGAGACCTCTCTACTAGAAATTTTGTTCCAATAGATAGACAACCTATGAAGTCATATAAAATTTTGAGGTCTTCTTCACCGTTGAAAATTGCTCATGTAGGTTTTCACTAATTGCTTTGGCCCAATCAAATTTAGAGTTTCCCCTCAAGATCTCCTCGATAAA
This sequence comes from Sequoia sempervirens, assembly GCA_007258455.2. Lineage (NCBI taxonomy): Eukaryota > Viridiplantae > Streptophyta > Pinopsida > Cupressales > Cupressaceae > Sequoia > Sequoia sempervirens. Next base: position 34,734 of record VDFB02257062.1, on the reverse strand, counting down.
ATACTACATCGATTCGTTTTAGGTAGAAGCAACCAACAGACCTTCGATCTTGCTTAGGAGTGTGACCAAGTCGTTGAGTTCTTGGTTGAAATCACTCTTATATAATGTCTTGGAAAATTTTACCATGCTTGCTCGAGCTATCTCCATCCAATTCTTGTTAATAACTTGCAAGCAACCCTCAAGATTGATCTTCCATATGCTCACTACATACTCCCAACTTAGAAATTCCATTTTTAAAAATGAGGGGATTTTGAACACCTTGGCTATTGAAGGAGATGAAAAATCTGCCAATACCCTCCCCTCAACTACAATAATCTTGCAAGAGTCCTTGTGATAATATTCTCGACATGTGTGGATCAGGTCGGGGCTAACCAAAGAAAGGGGAAATCCTTTAGCCTATGAAATTCCACTTTTTTTGATTCTTTTGTCCAAATCGATCTTAGGGGCAGTTATAGTTCTTTCCTTGAATTCCTCAATATCAATGTCGCCAAGATTTGTATCCAATATCTTATCCCAGGTGGAGGAGATCTTTGAAATGACTTCAACACCATGGACCTCAAACTTCATCTTGGCAACTCTTTCAATTTTTCCCATAAAATCTACAAAGACAACTCATAATAAGCTATTTTGATCATGTGGAGAGAAAATACAATCAATTCCCACACAATTCACACATTATCATATTTAAATCATAAAATATTACCTTAAACCATCGAATGCATGAATGAAATCATAAAAATCATCAATCTCAACTTATTTCATCCACTTGTGGGTTTTCAAATTTTGAGGGGATGAGCCTAGTGTGGGGGATGCATGTTTTGTGGGGATTGAGGATGCTAGCACTAGTGACTTGGATTCAACACATTGAATTATGCAAGGGTAATTATGCAATGAAATTCGCGCAAGTGATATCCGTAGGAGGTAAAACTTAGAATTTTTGGTGCAAATTCAAATTATGAAGGTTTGTATGTTAATGGTGGCTCCTTGATGGAATCCCATGGTCAAATTCTCGGAGGATCAGGCTTTGCAAGATTTGATGTAATGTGGGGATTAAAGGTACAAAATTTGCATGAGGTGACTCCATTGAAATGGAACTCCACGAATGGATTTTTTTATGGGAGTTCCCACAACAAACATCCACACTTAGGGTTTCTCACAGAAGGGATAACTTTAAAAGGAAACATTGAAAACCCCATGGGTTATAAAAAAATGACAACTAAGGAAAACTTGCATAAAATTAAGCTTAGAAGAAACCTGATACAAAAACCCTAAGGGGAATCACACAAACTTGACACAACCCTATGAAGTAATGGCAATAGAATCTTCAAACTTACGATAAATATATAAAATAATTGATAGCAACAGAGAAATTATTAGGCATGAACTGAGTGTCATACCTTAATTTAAGTAGCAAATGGTGTTTAAATTCTTGCAAGAAGATAGAAATAGCACAATCCAAATGCAACAAGTCCACAATTTTGAAAATCCAAGAGGTAAAATGAACTCACCTGCCTGCTCAATTTATAGCTTGCAAAATTAAAATGGACAACCTATAGTGCACTTTTGGAAACCCCTATTAAACCTTATGTGGAAATACAAGCCGTCTCAAGATGCAAAAAAAATTACGTGAAAGCCAGAGGGATGTGGGGACAGAAAGTATGCGAGGCAGAGTGGAATGTAGGCTGGAGGGTTAATGGCGCTAATGACTTAGAATTCCACAAATGGAATTTCACGTAAGGAAATATACAAATAGACTTCCACCAATGGAAACCCACATTTAGTAATCCACAATGAGGAATCTCGCACAACAAAACCCACAAGAATCAAACTTCACCAAATTTTTAGGAAAAAACCAAGGGGATCAAAATTTCAAAATCCAACCCAATCAAAGAGGCAAAAAGCAAAGGTGAAAGTGAAACCAAATTGATGTAAGAAAAAGTAAAAAAATGAGGTCCTCATTTCATAGGGTGTGTGTGTGTGTGAAAGGGCACAACAGGTAGCAATAAATTTGTAACAAAACACGTGGTAAAGGAATATTCCTTAAATTCACCAACAACAAAGAAGACATGGGGTACTAAGATGTAGAAAGATACATGCATGTGGTGTGAAATACATTAGAGTGCATTTCATAACACCGAGGATTGTCAAACCACCAATAATTTGATGATAGAGACACATGGAGAGGAAGATGAACCTAAATCATTACAAAAAATCCCTTGGGAACATAAGGATAATGAGAAAATCATAGAGGCAGACCCATATGCCACATTTGCCACTGCTAAAATATTGCCTCATGAGGATGAAGAACAATTGTTCCATTCAAAAATATGGGTTAGTGGAAAGGATTTATATTTTATTTTTGAAAATGGTATTAAGAAGAATTTAGTTTCTATTGAGACAACCAAAAGACTAAATTTGAAAACAATGACACATGTACAACCATATTCCATGGGATGGGTAAGCCAAGGGTGAGATATCCATGTAAATAAAAAATTGTCATGTATCATATTCAATAAGAAAATTGAAGGATGAAATAATTTATGATGTAGTACCTTTAAATGTATGTGATGCCTTGTTGGGGCAACCATACATGTATCAATGTCATGGTGTATATGAATCTAGACCACACAATGTCACTATCAAGCTTGGTGAACAAAAGTATTAGATACTACATCTTTAATTAGTGTAAAACAATGTAGGTGTTTGATTTCTCAAACTGGAGTTTTTGTACTACTCATGGTATGACCTAAGGAGACAAAATAAGTTGCACTCAATACACATGTTGAAGTGACCACCACAATAAACAAAAAAAAAGATGGATCAAACTCTGAAATAATATTAGAATGCATTTAATTCACCAATAGAGGTACCATTAGATTGTCAAGTCAAGCATTCCATTGATTCAGAAAGGACATATCTAAATGAGCAAGTGTATAGGAGGCTAGTATTAGAAAATGATGAAATCAAGAGACATATTCAAGAGTTAATTCAGAAAGGACATATCTGTCCAAGTGCTTCACCATATGGTAGCCCAATTTTTCTTTCTAATAAGAAAGATGGAACATGGTGAATTTGTATTGGTTATCGAGAATTAATTAAAATCACTATAAAAAATAAATATCTAATTCCTTGGATTGATGATCTCTTGGACCAACTTAGAGGGGCTAAGTTCTCCACCAAAATTGACTTGAAGTTTGGGTATCACCAAGTACTAATTGATCCATTGAATGTGTGGAAAACTTATTTTAAATCTAAAGAAGGTTTGTTTAAATCTAATAAGTTTTAAATCTAATAATGAATTGTGGAATCACACCTTGGCCAACTCTCCTTTGCACTCTTATGCTCCTGCAAATATCTCTGATGTTCCCAACACCCCCTATTTCTAACCCTAACCCTCAAAATTATCCCAACCTGTGCATCCATCTAGAGGAAACTGAAACTGAACCTAGGTCGATTTGTGCCCCTACTAACCCCCTTGTTAAAAAATAAATAAAATTTCAGAGACTATTAACATCTAGAAGGATATGATGAAGTGTATTTTGGGCTAGTTGATCACGACTAAAGAATGAATCCAAATTCTAGAGGGCAAGGTTCTCGAGCAGTAGGTCTTGTGGCTTGGGGAGGTGGAGAACAAGGAGCACTGGGACATGATTACCTCTTTGTCCAAGTTATTCGAGAAGTGGGAAAGGTGGGAGAAGGAGCTGGAGGATTTGCATACCATTGTTGGTACTGAGGAAGAAAAAAAGAATTTGCTGACTAAGATTGATGTTATCCATCAAAACTAGGAGAAAACCATGCAATGCCTCAAGGTCATCACTGATTATAATAAAGAAACCGTGAAGAACACCGCCCTCACCCTTCAATTTTTTCAAGATGAATTAAGGAAGTGCTAGGGGAAATGGGTTGTAGGTGGTCCAGAGAATGGCCATATGTAGAAGAAGGGTAAAATGGCAGATACCTCGGCTCGTGATGTTACGGTGAATACTCAGGCCATTCAGCAGGGAACAGTGACTTTTGAAAAGAAGTTCCAATTCTTGTCTCAGGAATGGAATGTGATCACTGGTCTCAAGTTGTTGGGAGACCTGTAGGTGTCCTGTGGTTCTGTGCTAGTCTTGGATCTATGTGCTTTCTTAGTTTTTTTTGCTAGTTGAACTGTTTAAGCTTTAGTTTTAGTTTTGGTTTTTTGGTTTCTCACTTCTCGTGAGTTCCTCGTCTACATCTATGGTTGTTTTGTAATGGGTAATAGCCCTTCTAGTTTTAATCTAATAAAACAAAAGTGGCATATTATTTGAGTAGAATTCCAATTGTATCTTTGACAATAATGTTGGATTCATATGGTCATGAAACAACAACTTGGGCCCAATATATGGTAATGACTATGAATTTTTTACTATTTACAATAAACTGATTGAAGGTAAGCTTGTCCCTAATTTTCACTTGCAAGATGGAATGCTTTGTCACATTGGTCACATATGTGTTCCCACTAAAGAATACAAAAATATGATATGGGAAGCACACTATAGTCATGTTGTAGGCCATTTTGGAATAGGTAAGACCACTATTGTTCTTAAAAAATATTTCTATTCAACAAAGATAAAACATGGTGTCATTTCATATATTCAAGCTTGTGCAACTTGTTCCATTTCAAATCCTACAAACCATAAAATAGGATTATACTTTCCACTGCCTATCCCTCATAAACCACGACAACTTTCAATGGATTTTATGTCTGGGATTCCTACTACTAGATGATGAGTCTAGTTTATGACTCAATTTTGATAGAGTTTATTATCTATTTGCTGTAGACTTTGATACTTGGATGCTGACCTTTTTTGTGATATTTCCTCAAAACCATAGACATTTGGCATACACTATTTTTGTAACCTTTAAATGACATTGACATGCTATATGAACTATCTATATTAATTTTACATGTGCATTAATGAATTTTACTTTAAGATAGTTACAAATATGCAATTGTTGTGCATACTAATATTGTTATGCAAATATAATTAGAAGCCTACAAAATTGAGGAAGATTCTGCCGGCTGGTCATTTTCCATCAAAGTCAACAATGTGATCATTCAAAGGTCGATGGAGGGAAGACTCTTAGCGAGAGGGAAATTCCTAGTTTAAATCAAAGTATTGTAACCGTCTTGTAAATGGTCTTAATTGTTTGGTGAGCAAATATAGAAGTTACTGTTGTGCAGATCTGTGTTAAGGAAAACATGCTTGACTAGATTCCACACATGCATAACCTCCTCTCCATTTTTCATGCTTTTCCTAAAGTGGCATTCTCCTAATCTATTGGAGTTGATCACCTTGCTAGGTAGTTAGTTATTAGTTTTATTCCTATAACTGTCTTTTTAAATGCTCCTTCTCAAAGGTTGATTAATATGATAGTGTTACGCTTTCTCATTTTTTGGTAATATAGCTATCTTTCGATTTAATACTCATGCTTCCAATAGAATAAAATGGGATTATAAGTTGATGCATATGGTCCATGTTTGTTTTAAGGATACTCTGTCAAAGAGCATAGGCAGGCGCTATCCTAGTTTAGTTATTACTTTGGTCAACAATTAGACAGGTTAAAATGGGCACTTCAGTTCACAACCTTTAATTCTCATTCTATACAGACATTTCACCATTAGGAATGGAAATAGTTTCTTGTTTGTTTGATGATTTCATTTATGTCTTGCATTTCGAAAACAGCAGTATAGTTATTGGTTGATGCTAAAGCAATTATGTTATTTCTTTCCAGCCGATTTACTTTCAGAGCATTTATATGTCTTCTTAGCTATGAGATATGGAAGATGGCTGCTAGGACTCCTGATTACTGCACATCTTGTCAAACCCCATTTCAGGATTTACGTCCACGGGTTGACAAGTTAAATGCACCTTCATGATGGTTGGAATAGCTATTAAGATTAGATATCCAATCTATGAATGCATTTGTAAAGAATGATTTATTAGATCATTGTAGGAGGCCAACATTTTTGGAACTATTGTCAGGGATGGTGTCAAGCTAGGAAGTCTTTGGAGTTATTGATAGTTTCTCTGCTATATTAGTTCTCTTGAGTTGTTCTTAGAATACCCCTTCTCTTAGATGAGTAATGATCCACTATTTTTTTTCTCATTCTTTGTGTGAG